>JAOTJB010000005.1:6725006-6736559 GCA_027123815.1 Erythroxylum minutifolium
CTAGTTAGGAGTATTTCTTTTGGCATAGTACATGTATTAGGATTTCCATATGTACAGACTGGATACAGATGTATATATACAGGTGTTTTTGGAGTAATAAAAAGAGGATTTTGGTTTTAAAATTTTGTGAATTTCATTTACTGGTTCTTATTCTTTTAAATGTATATGATGCCATGTGGAGTTCGATAGTATTTTCACGTAGCGCTCCGTTATCTTAGGTTATGTGTCGGAATGACCCACGGGCATTCCAGTACGTACTCTAGGGTAATGGGGTGTTACATTATTACACTATCTGCATTCTCTTCATTTCTTCCTCAAACTTTCATTTTAAGCAATCTTTCTCATCTCCAAACATCACCATACACCTATCTCTTAACTCTAAATTCTTTTTTAAATCACTCAACACTATTCACATACATCAACAGTGAAAAAAAATAGAGTATATATAAAAATCAACTTGCAAGAATTTCTGCACTCTTCTCATGCACATTTCCATTGATCTTTCAACTCCAAAAATCATTTTAACACTACCTTATAACATATTGATCATCAAAACACACAAACAAAAATATCCGCAAATCCACATTTCTATACTATATTCACGGTGAACATGAAAAATGTTTATTTTTCTCATGATTATGAAATGTCAACAAATCACCATTTTTGTTTCATAATCCAACAACTCTATAGGATTAACAAGACGCTAACAAGACGCTTACTTGATAAAACTCCAAAATCTTCAAAAACTCCAAGAATCCCTAACTCTTATGCACCCACATACACCATCATGAATGTGGTTTAGGTTAGGTTTTTCTTGAGGCAAAAGAAATAAACAACAAAATGGGAGTAGTAAAAGATAGATGGAAGCAAGATGTAACCTTGGTGAGAAAACCGTGAAGAAGATGAAGCTTAGAGAAGAAAGCCATAAAGAAGGAAATAAGACAAGACAAGAAAAAGAATGACTTGGTCTTCTCAACATAATAATATAATAAACCTAATTTAATAAGTGACACATGTCACTTATCTATCTCCCAAAGCTTTAAGTAGTTTTACCAATAAAACTAGTCTAGTCATCTTCAATTTTTCTCCAAATGTCTCTAAATTTTTCACTACCATCTTTTAAAAATTCCCACAGCCATCTATATAAAAAATCCTTCATTATTATTTATTCTTATTTCTATTTCCATTCATCAATTTACTCACTACTTGACATTTTTCCTTGACCAGTAATGCCCAACATTTTTTTCGAAATTTTCCTAAAATTCACCAAAAATTTTAAATCACAAAGTACACTCTCCAGATCAGTTTTCAATACAAATAATTCATAATTCCAATTATAATCACATTTATAGATCAATTATACCCGGAATGTCAATGACTGCATATGCAATTATTTTAATGTGTGCAAAAATTCAAATTCACGTGCCTATATGCTAACATTATGCATGAGCATGAAATGCATTTGTCTTAATCTCTCTTTAATCTCATATGTACCAAATTTTAGGGTTCTAATCCTTAGTATGGGAACGGGATGTTACATAACCAACCAACTCTCAAGCATTTGATCAATAAAAGGAAGGGGAAAGTGGTCTTTACGAGTAGCATAATCTAACTTTCTATAATTAATACATACTCGCCACCTGGTTTACACTCAGGTGGGAACCAACTCGCCTTCCTAGTTTGTCACAACAATGATTCCAGACTTCTTTAGAGCTGCCTGGACAGGACTTACCCACTTACTATCAAAAATTGAGTAGATAACCCTAGCATGCTTCAGCACCTCCTTCTTCACAACTTCCATCATTAGAGGATTCAGTTTACGCTGAGCTTGCCTTATGGATTTTGCATCCTCCTCGAACAAAATGCGGCACATGCATATGGAAGGACTTATCTCTTGGATATCTGTGATAGTCCACCCGATAGACTTCTTATGCTCTCTCAACGTTCGAGCCAGCCTCTCCTCTTGATTTGAAGTCAATTCCGCTGAAATGATAATTGGGAGAGTCTGTTTATTTCCCAAATAGGCATACTTCATATGTGTAGGGAGTGGCTTTAATTCCAATTCTGGTGCTTGCACATCAAAAGGTAATAACTTTTGGTGAGCTTCAGACAGTTATATAGAAGCCAAATCATACCTTTTTGGAGAGATTTCCAATGAATCCAAGGCAGTTGTCATTTCCACATGCACTTCTCCCATTTCAACATCAATGTTGGCTTCTACTTCCATATCCTTAGTTAAAACCATTTCTAAATGATCCCTGCAACTTAATTTAAACATTTCCTGTACCAAAGGATCAATCACATCAATAAAAAATACAATGATCATTAGGAGGATGTTTCATGGCATCAAAAATATTGAATTGAATCACTTCCCCATCAAATTCCATTATGAGGGTGCCCTTATGAATATCTATCTTAGTTTAAGTTGTATTAAGAAACGGTCTCCCCAACAAGATAGGTATCGAATTACATAAGGTGTCATAATTCATATCCATAACATAAAAATCTACAGGAAACACTAAGCTATTAACGTGTACCAAAACATCCTCAACCACATCATCAGGATAAGCATTAGTGCGATCAACCAGTTGTATGATTACATTTGTTTCTTTCAAATCCAACATAGCTCGATTGATTATAGTATTACCAATTTTATAAGGAATGGTAAGCATACCTAGATCTTGGCATTTTGGAGGCATCTTCTTTCTGAATACTGCCAACACATTTTCACCCATCATCACTTTCTCATCACCCTTCAGTTTCCTTTTATGTGTACACAGTTCTTTAAGGAATTTAGCATACCTTGGTACTTGTTTGATTGCCTCGAGCAAAGGTATATTGACTTCCACCTTTCAGAGAGTCTCCAATATCTCTTTGTCTTTCTCTTCCTTGTTTAGTCTTGTCAATCTGCTAGGAAAAGGTGGAGGGTTAGTTTTAATAATATTGGGACTTTTAAAATTTACCTTCGTACTCGAAGATAGATTTTTTTCCTTTCCCAATTCCTTCTCAATCTCTTCCTCAGTAGTAATCTTTGATGGGTTTCTTTTGGGACCCTTAATCTCCTTTCCAGCCATCAGGGTTATAGCACTAACATTCTTTGGATCTACCTCGGGTTGGGATGATAATTTTCCTTCACTTTGTGATTCTAAGCGATTGAGTCTCACTGCCATCTGACCTATTTGGTTTTTCAAATTTTGTGTGGTTGCTTTTAATTCCTGTCAAATTTGTTGTACACCTTATTGAAACGGCTATTACATATTATGTTGGAATTGCTACATATCCTGTTGTAATTGTAGATTGTTTAGCATCAAGATTCTTAATAAGATCTTCTAAAGATGTACTTGAACTAGAAGAAGAAGCTCCCTGTGCTCATTATTGCCTTCGTTGAAATCCTTGTGCTCCTTATGACTGATTTTGGAAGAAATTTTGATGTCGGTTTCCTTCATAAGTCAAGTTATAGTGATCCCTCTAACCTGAGTTATACGTCTGCAAGTATGGGTTGTATTGGTTTGGGAAGTTTCCTCCCGCAGCATTCACGTACTCCATACTTCCTTCTTATAATGTTGGGTACTTATTAGTTGGATAGCTTATGTTTGAACATATTTCACATACTTTCACTTGTGCTTATCTAACTGCAATCTGTCTCACAAAAGATGTTAGTTCATCTAAACGATATTCAATTGATGAGGTGTTTACCTCGTTTACTTATCAAACATCATTGTGAGTGCCTAATTGTTAGGTGTTAACAGCCATCTGCTTAAGTAATATCCTGTCTTGAATAGGAGTCTTCTCGTAAAGTAATATCCAGCCCTCTTTTTGTTTCTTTTGTTCCTTCTTCAGCCCTCCTACCTATGTTCAGACTCAAATGAAGTAGCCTCCACTCACGTTTTTCTCACATACCAGCTCCACTGACGTATATTCAGCCTCCAACAAAGATGGGAGCTTCAATTGTTCCTCCCTTCTTTCAATTGGACATTGTTTTATTCTCACTTTAGCCCTACACTCCAGCCGACACTTCCACCTCTTTTCTCTTATTTCGTAGCCCTTCTCTTTTTAGCTCATAAGGCAGTTAGGTTTCTAATAAAAATAAAATTGGACAGGTGTACCATGATGCTCCTCTCCAGCTCTCAAAAAAGAAAAAACCTTCTTTTCATCTAAAATGTTAGTTAAAGTGTAGTAAAATGGATAGCTAGCTTTCTCTCCACACCTCTTCACTCTTAATCGACCAGTACACACTTAGTGCTGCCCCCACAATGTACTCATGTTTCTCTCTTTGTTTTTTTTCCATCAGACACACACCTAGAGCAACCCTCCACTGACCTTCGACTGCTCCATTTTAAAGCTATGTTAAATGGAATAAAACGGACATTTGTCTTATGATGCATTCAGCTCTCTTTTTGTCTCTTTTGGTTCACATTTCTAACCCCCTTTTATCTCACATAACATGTCTTCTTTATAACTTAAATGCTTGGTTAAAAGTGGAATGGAAGCAGGTGTGTGTAGTGTCTCACGTGAGTTAATAATCTTGCATGGTTCAACGTGAATGAGTTGCTTTGTAACAATATTTACTCACGTTACATGGCTATGAAATTTTCTAGATGGTAATGAGTCATGTTGACAACATTTTCTTCATGTTCCTTGAATCAATAGAGTATGGAAGTCGAGAAGATGGCTTCAATGGACATGCTTTCGGGTCACTTTAGTTGTTTCACTTTCTAAATGTACCTAAGATCAAATATCAGCTAAAGTGAGTATCCTAAGCATTTCTAAGGTATTAATCACTAAGTGTAGTATATTAAATGAATCAACATTTAAACACATATCAGTATGCTTAAACATGAGCTTAGTTAGATATAAGCTTTAATGTTGGAATGTTAGGCCGATAGTAAAGTAATCATATAAAAGCTATAAAAATAAAAGTCTTTAGGTACTTACAAGGAACAGAAGATTACATACTCATGTACAGAGGGTCATATCACCTTGAAGTAGTTGGCTACTCAAATTCAGACTGTGCCAAATGTGTGGACCTGAGGAAATTCGTATTCAGTTACATGTTCTGTTGGCTGAAGGAGCAGTTTCATCAAAGAGTGGAAAGATGTTTGTCATTGTTACTTCCATTATATAGGTTAAATTCATGGAAGGATTTGAGAATAATGTTCATAGATAATGGTTATAAATTTTTGTCTTAAGGCTTGGTATCATCGACAGAATAACTGTGTTAATAATGTACTGTGATAATCTTATAGATGTTTTCATCTCTAATAATGAAAAATACTCAAAGGGTCCAAAACATATAAATTTGAAGTACTTGTATGTCAAAGAAGAAGTGTAAAAGTAGAAAATATTGATTGTAAATATTGGAACTAATCTATGGTTAACTTGCTCATATTGTTATGATAGTTGTGAATTCAATTAAATTTATGTTTTTGCTTCTTTGCTTGTTGTCCACATTATATTGTATACATGAATTATTTTGATGCTATGACAGGTTATCTCTTTTGAAAGATAATAAATTTGAGAATTATAGTATTCCTCAATTAAAGTAATTATGTGTTAGTTTAGTTATGTGATATATAAAAGGAATCATTTCATTAAATGGCTTATAACCAACATGATTGGAGCATTATTTTGGTGTACACTTATAATGTTTTATTGAATCACTAAGTCATAATACAGGCCAAATGGGAAATTATTAGATTATGTTAATAATTTATAGTGGCCCATATAATTTATTACACTAATTCTAATGAAAGTGGGTCTAACGTGATAGACATTGAGCTTAAGAAAATTATAGTAACAAGGGATTTTAGGTCCCTCCCCTCTTCCTTTAAAGGTAGTGGTTTCAAAAGTTAAGGCAAAGAATAAAAAAGTTCAACATATTATTCTTGATCATCGAAGAATCTAAAAAGTAGAAAGATAGAGAGGGGAGAAATCACATGAAAAAGAACTTTGGATTATTATATATAAAGACAAATAAATAGTTATGCATCAAGGTAAAATTCTATTGCCATTATTGTTTATATAAATGTAGAATATGTGGTTCAAATGTAAGACATAATGCTTCCAAAATTCAAATGTGCATAATTATTCCCCAATTAAATCTTTTACATAGAAATTAAAATAGTAACATCTAGTGATCATAGAAAAGAAACAAATGTGTAAAAATGTGTGATAGTCTAAAACAACCATTTAACTAAAAATTCTAGGAAGTTATTCTCTTTAAAACTCCGTTACTTAACTTGAACTTAAAAATAATTTGATAGTTAATGGAAATAAAATAAAAGCTTTAATAGTTAAACAACTTCTAAATCATCACAAGAAATGATTTTTAAACTTAGGATAGCACAAAGATAATTGTGGTACTTGTAAAAGAATGAAGTGGAAAGCTTAAGAGTTGTCCTAAGTTGTTAGAATAGACAACATTCCATATTGGTCCACACCACGTCCATCCCAAATTTGATGCCAATTTAGCGAATGATGCTTAATAAACGAAAGATTGTTAATAAGAAAGTAACAAAAAGTTAAAATTGTAACACATATCGATAACTTAGTTACGTATCCTGGATCAAACGTGAAAGGGAAATAAATGGAGAAATGCAGAAAATACCTTATTTTAGTTCCATAACTTCAAACGAGCTTTTTGAAGACAAAAAGAGCCCGAATATAACATTGTCTTCATGGGAATCCATCATTGGGATGCGGTCAATATCTTTCTACAGTTTTCTCAAGACGTAAGCTCTCTTAACGGGTTAGAGAATCCTTATGCTTACGATTGATATGAGCAACTGTAGGAGACCTTAACCTTTATATATAGCTTCCACAATGGGCTTCCCCATCACAAGCTCAATATGAGTCTGGTTTACACTAATCGAGATCTATTTTTTACCCGAACTACGAGTCATTGATTTAAATCATTTATTAGGCCACTTTATTATCTTTATCTGGATCGAATTACGTAACTTAAACTAATAAATTATTGTAAAAACCAAAATTAAAATTAAATGTTGTCCAACTTTATGGGAAAGGACAAAAATGTCCAACATCTCCCCCTTGGACAATACTTAATTGCAGTTTTGACTCAAGTTTAAAAACAGTTTAAAAAATCAATTAGGCTATGTTACTGTATTAGTCGATTAGGTTTAAAAACAAAACATTCGATCCAAAGATAACAAAAGTCCATCATTCCGTCCTGTAAGGCTTTTGATATCGAAAAGTATCAAATGCATGTGTCATGTGTGACATAGATCCAATACAATCATGCATATCTAATACCTCATTAACATGAATGGGAAAATGGAGTGTGGCAAACTATGATACCTGTATGATCTAAATTATATTATCTTCATTTGTAGGTCTCGATTTCTCTAATTTTATGCTAAACTGCATTAAAGAAATCATGTTTTGTCTTACCAAATGCTAAACAGCACTAGAGAAAACCTTTATGTTCTCCAACTGAATGCTAAACTGCATTAGAGAAAAGTTGTTTCCTCTCACCAAATGCTAAACAGCATTAGAGAAAACCTTTATGTTCTCCAACTGAATGCTAAATTACATTAGAGAATCTTTATGGGATTAAAAACTTATATCCCCTATGTCATGTGAAACTTTAAGGATATCCGTACAAAACTATATGTGTCTAAATGACATAGGCTTAAGGTCAATCTGTATATATGTCCAATGACCTTTAAATGCTTAATATTGACATAAATCTTAAGACTTTCATACGTATTATGACAATTTATGATAAAACATATTACTGAGGATAAACAATGATCATCTTTATTGATGAACTATCATACTGTCATAATACATCAAAACGTACAAATGTACATGGAGCAAACATTAACAATCCCCTAACTAACAGTATCTAAGGACTTCAAAACACCCATATTGTATACTATTCTTCCAAACACAAGTGGAAAAAGCCCTTTAGTTAAAGAATCGACTTATAGTTCCTCAGTCCTTAAATGCTCCAAACTTTAATGTCACCTTTTCATATCAACTATTTCATGATCAAATTTTTGACCTCAAAATGCTAAGACCCTGTGATATTCAATGTTGTTATGAAACAACATAGCAACTTGATTATCACATTACAATCAAATGGTTTTAGCCACTAAATCAACCATAGACAACTCATAAATCAAATTTCTGAGCTAAACTGTCTGTGAAGTAGCCCCATAGTATGCACTATGCATACATGGTCGAGTACCACCTTCAAACTTAAAAATTTGTAACCTTACATAGACTTTCGATCACCTGAACACATAGCTTAATTTGAATCTGAATTCCCTACGAGGTTTAGTCTGTTGACTTTTCTATATGTCAACACATAATCCTTGATTCTCTTTAATATCTCAACACTCGCTTGACTGCATTTCAATGGTTTACATCTGGGTTAACCAAATACTGACCAAATAATCAAACAGCAAATGCAATGTCTTGCCTAGTATATAACCGAGCATACATCAGGCTATCAACCATACTAGAATACAGAACATTCCTCATAACCTCTCTCTTCACTTTATTCTTTGGATACTGTGTCAAAGATTATCTCTCACTATGAGAGATAGGTGCTACGACAGATTTACAATTAACTGTATTAAACCTTTGTAACATATACTCAATGTATGCACTCTGTGAGAGGTATGATGAGTGTTAAGATCTGTCTCAGTGAATCTGAATACTTGGGACAAAAGATGCTATGCCAAGGTCGTTTATATCAAAGTTCTTGACCAAAAGTTGCTTAACCTTATACAACATGGTCAAGTAATTTGAAGTAAGCAATATATCATCCACATGCAATAATAGGAATATAACTTTGCTCCCCCTGATTTCAACGTACAAACATCTTTTTAACTTTATTTTCTATAAAGCCAAAAGAGGTCAAACCTTATCAAATGTAAGGTATCACTTTCGAGAGGTTTCATGTAAATCATATATTGATCTGCATAATGCGCAAACCATGTCAGTTTCATCTAGATCCTAAAATCCTTCAGTTATACCATATAGATCACTTTATAAAGCCCTTTATTCAAAAAAGCGGTTTTGATAATCACCTGATGTAACTCTATATTATCATGAGCTATAATTGTCGTAATCGCTCAAAATGTATCCTTCGAAGATACAAGAAAAAAGTAACATTAAAGTCAACATTTCTCCCTAAGTGAACCATCAGGCAACTGAGCGAGCCTATAAATCTCTAAACTTTATCCTGAAATCCTTTAGGTCTTAAAACTTTATTTACAACTGACGATTTTACAATTCTGCTTCAAAATCAACTAGCTTCCAGACCTTAATTTACTATAAGGGAGAAAATTGTGAGTAATGTTTGTCTTGTAATAAGTTTCTATATTGTTGCTGCTTTTGTTGATATGCCTAAATTTATTGCTTATTTATGTGCTTCTGATTCCATTTCATTTGTTTTTTATATTGTTGGTTTCTTCTTTTTGTCAAAATGAGTTATTTATAGTATAATTGGAATTAAAGTAGGTTTTTTGTAATTATATATGGTGCTTGCATTCATTAGTGTGACTGCAAATTTTCTTTTCTAGGTTCTCATTGAAGAAGTGCAAAAGAAAAATGATATTCAAAAGCTTGATGAAGTTATGGTTGATATAGGAGTGATAAGGCCTGGACGTAATAAAGTTTTTGGAAGAAGTGTGAAAGCATCTAGCATGAAAGAAAACAATATGACGAGAGAAGAAATGATGAAACAAATGTTTTCCTTATTCAATCTCACCTTGGGCAAGCTAACCCCGCTAACACAGACGTGCTTTGCAAATTGATTGCACCTAGTCAATCAAGAAAGAAATCTTCTATACCTCCAAACCATACATAACAACATGAAGAATATCAAGTGACCAATTTCCTTAATTCAATGTTTTTGTACATCATCGTGTTTTCTTTCATATTTAGACTAATTGCTTATATTCATTCTTTCTGAATTTGTTCTTAAAAGAATTGAATTATTTTTTTGTTAGTTTTGGACTATATTATTTGTCTTAATTAAATTGAGGTCAAGATAAAGTAGCTAGTATTTTATTCTTTATATATATCAACCTGTTTCGAAAACAGTAGTTTTACAATTCTAATCAAGAAATTTAATTGCTTTATATTTACAATAATATTACTTTATTTAACGGTATAAATGTTGTTGTTTTAATAAAAATAAAAATAATTCTATTTATGGTTACGCTTTTATATATCATTTAAAGCTTTTTTTATTATAATGGTACAAACATCTTTCACATCAGGCTTAAGATACTTGTAAGTATTGAGTTTCACATGAAAAATAATGTTATCCACAGTGAGAGACGAAGAAATGCAGAAAATATATGATTTCGGTTTCATAACTTCTAACAAGCTTATCAAGGTTTAAATAAGTGCTAATCCACCGAGACCTATACGAGAGTTGCTCACAGCAATGTGTTAAAGCCTTGCTGTAGCTTTCTGTATACATAGACCTCTGAATGAGTCAGAGTATCCAAACAATCACGATTTGCTACAATAATTACAGGAGACCTTAATCTTCTATATATAGCATTCATATCATGCCTCCCCATTACGAGTTCAATATAAGTCCGATTCATATTGATGGGGATACATTTTTCTCCTGAACTTTGACCTATTAATCAAAATCATTTATTGAGTCACTTTATTATCTTTATTCAGATCAAATTACATAACTTAACTAATAAATTATTTAAAACTGATAAAAGACAATTAATTATCATCTACCAAGTGAAAAAATATCTCACAGATCACTCTCCAAAGTCAAGTCCTTGGCTTGATTTGAACGAAGACAAGTCAAGAAATCTCCACCTTAACTAATTAAAAATTTTCGAGGAAACTGGAGACTTTCAGGGGGTGCTTAGTTGATGGGTTTGGGAAGGAGTTAATGGTTTAGAAATACAAAGTGAGTGATTGATTGACGATTATCATTATAGGGGCAATAGTTTGATATCTCATTTTTGGTGAATCTTCCATACCCTCCATTTAGTAGAGGAATGAAACTCATTCCTTAGTAGTGGCTCTTTTTTTAAAAATGTTTTAAATATTAATTAATTAAATATAATTAATTAAGTACAATATAATTAATTAAAATATTATTATTGATTACATTATAATTAATAAAAATATAATTGATTAATTAAAATATAACTAATTAAAATATAATTATTTATTAATTAAAATATTGTAATTAATTAATTAAAATATAATTCATTCATTAATTAAAATATTTTAATTAATTAATTAATTAAAATATAATAAATTACAATATAAATAATTAAAATTTTATTATTAATTACATGATAATTGATCAAAAATAAATTTTATTTTTAAATATTTTTCTAAACCAACCACTATCAATGATAGTGGTAATCATTCCTTCCTCTTAATCAACCATCATAATTATAATAATAACATTCATTCTCATTTCTCACTATATTTATTCTCATTCTTATTATTATTCTCAAGCTAGTCAATCTATGTTTTGCGGATGATCTACTACTTTTCTCTAAAGCTCATGGTAAGTCAATTGAGCTACTT
>JAOTJB010000005.1:6758633-6776336 GCA_027123815.1 Erythroxylum minutifolium
AAGTGTTAAGTGATGTGACACGCCACCCTCGCGGGGCATGGATTCGGATATCACTATCGATATCGGGTTCGGGTCCAACGGGAGTAGGGTGTTACATTAAAGTTAGTCTTATAGACTAAATTTCAAACAAAGTATCTTGGTTTAGTAAAATATTTTTTTGGGTATCGAGATAACAAGGTAAAAGATGGGGATTTGTCTATCTCAAAGAAAGTATGTCCTTGATCTTCTAAAGGAAACAAGTGTACTAGGAACAAAGATAGTTGATAGCCCCATGGAACCAAATGTAAAACTTAATGTTGATAAAGGAGAGCAGTCACAAGATCCAAGTAAGTATCAAAGACTTATTGGTAAATTGAATTATTTGACTGTTACTCGTCCAGATATTTCGTTTGCTACAAGTGTTGTGAGTCAGTTTATAGCATCTCCGCCAACTAGTCACCAAGATGCAGTTATTTTAATTTTGAGATATTTGAAAGGCTCTCCAAGGTAAGATCTTCTTTACTAAAATAATGGACACATTCAGATTTAAGAGTATACAGATGCAGATTAGGCAGGCTCTTACGACCGATGATCTACTTCAGGCTATTGTGTATTTTTGGGTGAAAACATGATGTCATGAAAAAGTAAAAAAGCAATCAGTTATTGCATATTCTGGTGTTGAGTCTGAGTACAAGGCTGTGGTGTATACTGCATGTGAGTTGATTTGGTTGAAGCATCTTCTTGGGGAACTTGGTTTTGAGCACTCCACTCTAATAAAGTTGATATGTGATAATCAAGTAGTCATTCATGTTGCCTTGAATCTAGTCTTTCGTGAGAGAACCAAACATATTGAAGTGAATTGTCACTTTGTTCATGAAAAGCTTCAAGAATGATTGATTGAGACACCATATGTCAAGTTAGAAGTTCAACTTGCTGACTTACTCACCAAAGCATTAGAGGGGTCTCAGTTGAAACCTATATGTAACAAGCTTGGAGCTTATGATATGTATGTTCCAACTTGAGGGGGAGTGTTAGGAAATATCTATATTAGATGTTGTGTGATTTCCTCTTTATTCCTAAGATCTTTTCCTTATATAATTAGTTCTATATAAAGGCTACAAGGGTCTGGAGTTAAAATCAAGCCCTCAGTTAAAATATTCTCTTAATTTCATAGAAGTTAAGATGCTTCTTGTCTTTTAAGAGGCTAATTCGATTATAGATGCTTATGCCAAACATGGCCTTCAAAGGAAAAACATTATATAGTGGTTGGATGTGTATCCTCCTAGCATTGGTCCTCTTTTAGCTGGAGACTGGGTTGGTGTCTTTGTTGATAGGCTTGTTGCTTCTTAGTGTTTGTGTGGACTTTGGCTCATCTTTATTACAAATAAAAAACTTTAGAAGTTGAATCAAAAAAGTTCATAACAACTACATTAGTGTCCGTGTGACCAGAATTTCATAACTGGTATCCCACGTGTCTCGAGTTAATATTGATGTAAACATTTTGCAAATGTTGGAGTGTAAATTTGTCTAGGGGAGAACAACATGAACTATCTTAAACTTTATGTAAAATATGAAGAGACAAATAATACCTTTAAGCATTCCATCATGTAGGCTAACAATAGAGTTGAAAATTCTCAAAATTAGCTTTGGGTGGTAATGTATTTTGTTTATTTATAGGAGAATTTAAAGTTCAAAATTTAGATACGAGCATTCTCAAAGCATAAAATATATTTATGTTTGTAAAATGATTTCTTAAACTTTTATCGTAAAGCTCTGTAAGGAAGAAGGAACAAACAAATCCTTTTTAACAATAAGTTTGTGACATTTTGATGGTTAACTTATTAGATATTATTGTTATTAATATATTAAAAATTAACATTACATTTTTTGAATATATTAAAAATTAGTAATACACTTTTCACAACTATTTTAACGGTATAAATAAGTTCAAAAGTCACTAATTCTAATGATATTAAGTTCTATTTAAATAATAAATGAATGATATTAATATTAAGAATTTTGTTAAGAGACATTAATTTCCTTTGTGATTTCATCAATTTCACAAAAAATTTTATACTTTAAAAATCTTGTAATAGATTCTTATATTTTGTAAAATTTTAAATTACAATCATTCTGTTAAGTTATTTTGTTACTTATGACTGTATAGCAGTATCTAAACACTTGATATGCAATATGGATAATCATGTTATCTCTATGTCAACAGGAGATAAGTGAAAATTAGCAAATTAAATTGATTTTATTAATTTATCATATTTATAAATTATTTATTTAAAAATATAATAATATCTATTATTTAGTATTTTAAAATTTTAAAATTTTTAAACTTTATTATATAATAATTAAAATATGACATAAAAGTTAAAAATTTGACATTCATTTATAAGAAATGCGATTCATTTTATATATTATCTTTGAGTATTTCAAAAGTTGTTATACTTATTGTCTACTATAAAAAGCGCATTACAACTTTTTAAGTAGTAAAAAAAATTTAAAATTTAAATTTACACATTTATCATAATTATACACTATAAATAATGATTATATATGTAAAATTTTTAATAATTTGTAGATATTTTTTTCTTATATCTATAAATACTATTTGCATTTCTACAATTGAAGGAAGTATGAAAAATATTTTTTATGTAAAGTTAGATTATTATTATTATTAAATTTTCTTTGTGTCATATTTATGGTTAGAAAAAGTATTTTGAGAGAAGCAGATAAGGAACTTAATAAAAAGTTGCACGAATAAAAATAAAAATAATATATTTTAAATAATTAAATATTTACAAAAATCAAAAAGAAATTCATAACAATCATGTTACCATCCACATGATCGGAATTGTCTAATTTGTGTATCTCATATTATGACTTAGCAATATCATGACCAATATTTAATGGAAACATAATAGTTTAAAGGTGCAAATTGTGCCATTTGTAAACATTACGTGCAAATTGGTATCAAAGAGAACGATGGGACTACTTTGGACCGATCCAGAAAAGATTAGCATGACACTTGCGTAAGGACCGATCCAGAAAAGATCCATAAAATTGCGGTCAAGCTCGGCCACATCGAGCCTGGCGGAAGCGCCTATTGCCACTCCTAAGATTCATGATTAGCGTAGGAATAAAAAATTGGAAACTTTACAATGTATATTCCAAAAGTTTCTAAAAGGATTGGATTCAAGGACTTTTAAGTGTACTTTATCGAACAAGTTGTCTTTTCCAAAGCAGCAGAACAGTAAACTATCATAAGTAATTTGAATTATCGCAAGCATCGTGTCGCTATGGCACGTTGGCACCACAAGTTTTTGCATTATGTCCAATGATGTCACCACTTTTTCCTTTATTGAAGATTTCATGTTTTGAAGATTAACCTTTAATAGATTACTAAACGACACATCGGCCGACAAGTTGGAACTTCACAACTACCAAAATACCAAAGTCAAACAAATTCTTAGAAATTGCAAAAGAAGGGTAAATAACAATCCATCAAATATGGAGATTTACCATTAGCATTAGAATAACCATCAAAACAAAAGGGTACATTGAAACATAATGAAAGAAAAGAATCAATCGTAATTTCCTTAAATTTTGATAATAACGATTTTTAAATCTCAGCAAAATTAAAATTATAAAAAATTAACAAACAAAAAAAATAATTAGGTATCTTATATTATTTGAGTTTTGAAAACAGTATTTCTATTAATTATAAGTAAAGTTGCATATTATTAGACTTCTCTAAACTCTGCGTATCAGTCAAGTCTACTCCTAATGTTTTATATATCATGGGCAAAATAAAAAAGACCCTATTTTACTTATTTTTATTCTTTACAAGTGTCAAGAATGAGCTCTCATAGAAAGCATAATGAAACCAAGCAGGTGTTCTATCTGTCTTTGCCTAGGACCGACTTTGGTATCAGCAATATTTTGTTATATTGTTGTTGTTGTTGAAGTTGTTGTATATCTTATTTATTGAAAATAACACTTTGTTTATTTAAATTGATTGAACTAAATTGTATTAATAAAAAAATTAGAGTAGATATTTGATCTATCTTATTAAAGACAGAAAATATTAATAAATTTTTATATATTTAATTTTTAATGATTAAACTTAAATAAGAAATAAAATGATCCCTAACATAAAAGAATTTAATAATGTATTTTAAAATTTTTTCTTTCAATATGAATAAATGAGTTTAACAAAATTTAATAATGTTATAAGTGAAGCAATGAATAGTGCACGTGCAGGACGCGTGGAAGGCTCTTTGATTAAAGTTAAATGAGGATTTTGAATTTAAACCCAAACAAGCGTGTGGATGTGTAGTGATATGACGATAAGAGATTAGTAATTACTAATTAGTTGAGATTTTCGGACATTTCTAATTTCTAATAATAAGAAGAAGATAACAGCAAACAACAACGCCAAAAGTAAAACCAAGAGATAACAGCAGCAAACAACGCCAAAACCATTCTCTTCATATTTTGGAGTCAGTGTGCGCTTAAAAGTTGAAAACCATCCTCTTCATATTTTGGAGTCAGTGTGCGCTTTAACTGTACGGTCTCTGCAACTGGCAAGTGAGTTTTTCACTTTCTTTCTCTCTCTGTTCATTTCATTTTCCACTCCAGAATCCAAACACTTACTCTCGCCTCTTGCTGTGATTTCTTTTTTCTCCAGTTTTTGCCTCTTTCTTTGATGCTCTGTTTTGTCATGTACAATCAATGTACTATTTTTGGTTATCGTCTTGTGTGTTTGGTGTTTGATTGGAGATCTGTTTGGTTTCCGAGAAAGGTACGGGAAAATGGAAACGGAATGGAATTTGTTTGTTTGTTCGTCTGCTGTCAATGGATTGTGTTAGATAAGGCTGGAATGAGACTCTTCGCTTTATTATGGTTTTGCTCAATTTGAGGCTTGATTTGATTTGCTTCCAAAATGTTCTTTACAATAGTTGTTTTTGTCTCTGTTGTTTTTTCTTGATCCCGAATTTGGGAATTTTTTTCGTTTGTTTCTTTGTCATTTCGTTTTCATCTGTTAGATGTGGCCAGTGAGTAGCTGGATCTTGTTTTAAAGATTGGTGTTCACGTACGTGCATGCGTGTTAGAAATTTGTATTCAAACCTGATATGTGGTTAAGATTTTGAATTCAAGTGGAAGAATGCGAAAACATGGGCCTGGAATTTAGTACGATATCGGTATTTGAGTTTGTTTGAAGTGTGCTTGTGAATTATCCTGCTTCGCGTGAATTTTGATGCTTGGATGCGCGGAGATGGTTCAATACAAGTTTTTGTGAAACTAGAGGAAATTTTTGAAGTATCACTTGTGCTCTCTGCCCTCTTTCTTTTTCTTTAGTTCATTGTTTGTATCTGACGTAGATTGTGATTTGATATAGGAAACATGGGGGTATATCTCAGCTCCCCTAAGACAGATAAGGCATCTGCAGATGGTGAAAATGCTAAACTTCGATACGGCGTCTCCTCAATGCAGGGGTGGCGTTCAACAATGGAAGATGCAGTGAGTATTTTTTTATTTCTTCTTTCACTTTCCGCTCAAAACATGCTTGCTATGAATATCCATTCTGCATGATGCCTCTAAAGTTTTAAGATTTATCTTTAACCAGTGCTGGAAAATATTTGGTTTTCTATTTGTACTTTCAAAAATTATCAATTGTAGGAAATATAGTTGAATTTGATTCGGCTAATCTCATGGTTCTTCCGAAGATCAGAATAAGGTTCCTTTTCGCAAACATAAAATTTGTAATGTGGTCAATTTCTTTAAAATAAGTCCCAATGGTTTGGTTGTTGAGTTTTCTGTAGGTCAATTGGTATTAAAATTGAAACATATTAGTGAGTTTAATAGAATGTGTCAATGTGTCTGATGGTCAGTGGTCACCCTCAACAGAAATGTTCAATGGAATGACGACAAATTTGCTCCTTTTATATCTGTGCCTTTATATCTGTTATTACAGCATATCCATTTGAGAATTAGTTTGATGCAACTCAACCGCAGTTTACCTGTCTCAAGGACTTCAAACAATTCTGTCTTTCTTCGATGTTTATGCGATTATGGTTTATATGTTGTTGCAATTACAACTACTTAGGAAGTGGATATTGAAGCTATAACATAACTCTGTATATCTGGTGAGTAAAGTAACTTAAGTAAGATTAGAGTCTTAACTTATCATTAACTATTATACCATCCTAATTATATTCATAAGACTTGTAATCAGTGGACCACACTAAGTGTTATTTCTAGCATATTCAACTTATTTGAGGTGTTTAACAGCATGCAGCTTATCTAGATTTGGACGCTTCTACATCTTTCTTTGGTGTTTACGATGGCCATGGAGGTCAGCTCCTTTATTCTGGTTTTTCTTGTTATTACATTAATGTAATGACTCCTATGATTTTCGTAAAATTTCTTGCATTCTGAGTTCAAATTTATCGTGTTTTTGTGGAACTTTAGTAGCAACCTTGAACCTTGTCCTAGTATAATGTTGATTTATATTTTCTAATTTTAAAGTCATAACTACTTTGCATTTCCTATTCATAATTCTCTGTGAGTTGGAAGTCTAGATATGCAAAAGATTTATTACTTGGAAAATTTATGTTTGGGAAACTCTTAGTGATAAAGGCTTGAAAACAAGGATTTGAGACTTCGGCTATATGATACTGAACTTGGGTTGGAATAGTAGGTAGTGATTGGTTTGATTTTGAACAACAAAAGTTGAGTGGAATTTGGACTATAATTTATGGAAATGTATGTAGTTGAATATTGCTGGAATGATGATAAAGGAGAAAAGACTGACATATACCACAATAAAGAATGATAACAAATTTTTTTGAAGTTTTGTTAAGCTTGAAATACCAGTACATTTTAAGCCTTCTGTGAAGTTAGTAGTGAGCAGCCATGCTCTTATTTTACCTTTTCATCACCTTCCAGGACAAGCAGTGGCTAAGTTCTGTGCCAAGTATCTTCACCAACAAGTGCTCAAGCACGAAGCATATTTAGCTGGAGATATAGGCACTTCTTTGGAGAAAACTTTTCTCAGGTAATTTGATTATCTTTTATTTTAGTATGTCCATTTAATATCTGATTTTAATTTATTACTAGTGCGGAAGATTACATGACATGGAACCTGATATGTGTTTCTGTAGTATTTTTCGGCATGACACACTTATAATAGCCTGGTCAATTTGACATTGGCAGTATCATATTATGTTACCGGTGTATAATTATTGCAGATAATTATATCACCTGTCAGCTGATCATGTCCATTGTGGAATTGGTATTGCGATGATTACTTTCTTTGCTGTGTCCTGTTATTGTTTTCTGTCAGTATTGATTTATGCCTCTACTATTTCTAGAACCTATATGGTCTCATGCAATTTGACCTTGATGTTGGTTCCTGCAGAATGGATGAGATGATGTGTGGGCAGAGGGGATGGAGAGAATTAGCCATTTTGGGTGATAAGATAGATAAAGTTTCTGGTATGATTGAAGGGTTAATATGGTCTCCAAGGAGTGGGGAAGCCAATGGCCATTTTGATGATTGGCCTTCTGAGGATGTAATTCAATGAAATATTTTCAGTTTTAAGCATCTCATTTATTAATGTAGGTGAAAATGAGCGTGACATGGTGCAACTTTGCTTTGCAAATCTAGGGACCTCATTCTGAGTTTCATGGACCAAATTCTGGAAGCACAGCATGTGTAGCAATCATTCGAGACAACCAACTAGTTGTTGCAAATGCTGGTGATTCTCGTTGTGTTATTTCAAGGAAAGGACAGGTAATGTATTCCATCTTTGTTTGATTTAAGCTTTCAGCTGCTGAGCTCCTTTTCAACACTCCTTTGCCCCCCAGGACTTTCAACATAGTAAAGTTGATTTTTATAACTGTTCCTATTGCCTTCGCTACACATATACCCTTAAAAAATCAAATGTTGGAGTTTATTATGCGCAAATGTTAGCACACTCTCATTGACCATTTACTATCATTTTATTAATAATATCATGATTTAATTTCTTTTCTCAAAAATATTGCTTTGAGATCAGGGATAATGTCCATGTCATATCTCTCCCCTTGTTTTGAACAGTATATGCTTATTTAATGGCAATCATAGTTGTTCTTAGTCAGAATGTTATTGAAAACCAGCTGTGAGAGAAATATAACTAATTGAAAGATATCAAATGTAAGAATGACTTATGTCGTAGTTGAGCAAAATTTGGAGAATGTATTATTGTTGCTTTTTTAGGGCAATAGATAATTAAGTTGATTAAATTTACACCTTATAGGGGAATTTTACCTCTCGATTTGACTCTTGGTTATCTCTCTCTTCCCTATTCTCTCTGTCACCATCCTTAAGTGCTGGCCAATATTCTTGTCACATCCATTTGATGCATCACTGTCAGCCTCATCACATTCCACCAATCAATCACTGTATGGACATAAATTTATCTGAAAGGAATTGCTTAGAAATTGTGCTATATCCATCCTCGCTGTTAACAGAATAATTTCAAAGCCTAAAAGGCCAAACTTTTTCTCCTTTTTTCTTGCAACTAATTGCAAGAAAGGGATTGGTAGCTGAAAAAGACATGCCTGCTGAAATCTTGCCTTAAATAACTTAAAATTGACCAGATAATGGAAATGTCTGGCCCTAAATCATTTTTATGGTCCTATTTTTTGTACCTACATTATATAGAGAGCCTAAAGCCTATAAGGTGTCTTACTTGTATGTATTACTGACTCTGTCTCCCTATGTAACATAAGATGGTTATTACCAAATAACTTCTCTTTTACCAGATTCCATTTGTTCATTGTCTCATGTGAATAGTTCCTTGCAGGCATGTAATTTGTCTAAGGATCACAAACCTGAACTTGACATTGAGAGAGATAGGATTCTGAAGGCTGGTGGATTTATCCAAGTGGGGAGAGTGAATGGAAGTTTAAACTTGGCAAGGGCAATTGGTATGTGACAATGGCACAAGTTCTGTAGGAGAAAGTAAGGGGACTTCTCTGCTCTGTTCAACTAATCTCATTGTGCCAAATATAATATTTGCAGGAGACATGGAGTTCAAGCAGAACAAAACACTGCCCGCTGAGAAGCAAATTGTTACTGCCTATCCAGATATAACCACTGTATGTCATTACCGCTGCAACTTCATTCACTTCTATGGTTGTTCCTTTCTTTTTCTCCATCTTTGAGTGCATTGTTTGGGTTAAGATGTTGCAGAACCTTCGATGGGTGCTTATAGGTCAAATAAAGATGATTCTGTGTATATTTCGTTTGAGTTTTGGTGCCATGTGAACATTATATGCTTGTGCGTTTCTGACTTCAAAATATAGTAACACTTAATTCATGGTTTGCCTTATAAGAATGTATTAATAATGTCATCTGAAATGGGGTTCACATCTCAATTGGAAAAAGGAGGCCTTTACTTTGAATTCGTTTTGTCCCCAAGTATTTGTCTGTGTCGTGCTTGTTTCCACCATAACTATTTTCTTATTTTGCGTTTATACTGATTGAACAGATTGAACTCTGTGAGGATGATGAGTTTCTTGTTCTTGCTTGTGATGGGATTTGGTAAGTGCTATCCAGCAATATATTATACTTGCTTTTTTCATTTTTGTGCCTTTCTTGAGCTGGACGGCAAATGATTAATGGATAATGTTAGAAGGTATTTGAGCAAAATTGAGAATCTTTGGTCGGACTCAAAACCTAAAACTGTCAGTTCATAGAACTGTTATTGCTCTGTGTGACACGCAGATGTGTAATGATAAAGAGGGCCGAATGGGGGTTGTCTAGATTGATTCAAATGATTGGGTTAAATATCCTTACACATCAAGTTCAAAGTAGATCCTTTTCGGTAACCGATTTGTCTTATCATTCATTAATTGAACAATCATTCTTGACCCTACCCTTACAAGCTCATGCTGACACCTTAATTACTATTACACCAGTGGTGGTAGTACTGCTGGTATCACCAAAGATTGCTGACTCTGTTGCCTCTGCTATTAGCTACAGCCCCTCTTCCCTTTCACAAAATTGAACAAAGTCGGAAATGACCTTTTATTTTCGTCTCCAGTCTGGACTTGGAAGCAAGCAATTTGTTATCCTAGAATAGCTCCAAATCATCCATTTGGAACTACTTGGAAGGCGTGATTAAGGCATTGAGATGATCGTGCCACCTTTACGAGTATGCATGAAGTTACTACCAATTCCTAAACAAAACTAATGCATTCATAGCAGTACCATCCTTCTGTATCTCCCACGCAGAGTTAAAAGGCTCCTTGTCCACCTAAATAGAGAATAAGTGCTGAAAACTAGTAGTTTAATAATTGATTAATTTGCTTCTATAAATTTATATCTTAATTTATTCAAGCTGTATCATTTAATATGTCTGACAAAGCAGCTATATGCCAGGGATTGCATGTCCAGTCAACAACTGGTGGATTATGTGCGGGAGCAGTTAAACACTGTAAGTTCTGCTGAGAGTTCTTAAAGCTTTATGAATATGCAATCCAGGAGTTAATGATTCATTTCTCCTAATCCATCTAGGAAAATAAGCTCTCAGCAGTTTGCGAGAAAGTCTTTGACCGGTGTTTGGCACCCACAGCTGGCGGCGAAGGATGCGACAACATGACCATGGTCCTGGTGCAGTTTAAAAAACCTGTCCACACAACTGCTCCTGAGCAACACGAGCCTTTTTCTCATCATTTACAGCCCTCTTCTAGCAATGCTTCAGCGGAGACCAAAGATAACTAATCGGTGGTTATTGAGGTATAACTAATCGGGGGTTATTGAGGTGAACCAATTGACGAGCCATTTTCTGCCATGGAAGCTTGAGCTCAAGGATCGCAGAGCCGGAATTTCCACTCAGGAACTGAATTCTTGTGATTGTAAATGATCCAGTTTTCCTGTACACCTTTTCTATTCTGTAAATAAGTTTTTGTGGCTATCTAAAGCTACTCTCTCAATACGACAGCCTTCACTTTGATGACTGACGAGGCACGTTTTCTCCACTAAAAACCAATGAACTACAGATTATTGAGAACAAGTAGAAATTCCATTGAACATTGAAAGACTTGGAACCCCTATAGATTGCATATGATGGTTTGGTGTGGCATTTTTAAAAATAAGTTTTCTTGAGTGGCATTTCATCAGTAGTTCCGTGTGTTTAAAATTGCTGCTGTTATCTGGATCAGTGGATTTTGCTAATTTCTGAATATAGACTGCACCATTCACGATTTTTGGAATTATAAGCGGTGCTCTTTATTTAAAAAATTTTAAATTGCGAAACAAAAATAGTCTTAAAGAGAAATGTGACCTATTTTACCACAAGTTGAAGTTTTGAAGTATGTTCCTAAGATTTCATGTTAATTGCTAAATTTCTGAATTTAAAACTGGGTAAAGCACTGATCATACAACAAAGAAAACCTCATAGATAGCAGTTGAAGATGTAGAGTATTAGCACAGAAGAAGCTGAAAATGAAGGCAAACAGAATGAGCATGCAGCAACACGAAAATGGAACAAAAGTAGGTATAGTGACAAAATATGACCTGCATGCATTGAACATGCATGCAAAGGAACAGCACGTATAACAACAAGAATTAGCTCTGTAAACCAGAATGTTATGTTAGATTACAGGAAAAGAATCTCATTGAAACGCAGCAAATCTTCTTCCCTGATGAAATAGCAGCGTCTGATGCAGGTGCAGGTTCATCACAAGCAGAACCGTTACCTCCACTGCCCGGCACTGTCATTTTTCTGGATAAGTTGGACTTAGAGTTAGAGCTCTCTAACGATCCAAATAATGTTAGGGTAAGATTTCTTGATCAAATTAAGCACATATAACATAATATAATAAAACTCCTTGCATTTTGCAGACAGTAAACATCAACCTCATTTTGTTCATGACAGGCGCTTCTTCTTGATCCCCTTGTTTGTGTTGGCACACACGTTTTCAATAAACCTGTAAGTGGAAGGTGAATACTATGGATTCCCATTTCTTTTTTCCTCTCTTCAGTACTCCCATGTTTTTCTTTTCTGTTCATGCAGGAATACATCAAGCTGCTTACTAATACTTATTACGAGGTTAGTAACCAATCCTGAAGGCGCGATGATTAATATGACATATAGATACTATACAAAATCTAGTGCATTTTATAGCTTGTTACTTGTGCAGCCATTTACGAGGATACTGGGCAGCTCCATCCATAGGAATTCACTTCTATTGTTCACTTTTATCAACTTTGAACGCCTTGGCTGGTGTAGATTCTACACGCAAGAAATGGCCTTCGACGACATGATCGAAGAAACTTTCGAGATCATTTTGCATTTGCGGCATGTTTTGCTTCTTCACTGATTAATTAACATATATACTATCACTAATACACTTAGTGTCTTTGCATTTAATTTTCAACTAATTCTGAATTATTAGATAGGTGCATATGATCAAAGGTTGGCAAGACTAGTGAATGACTATGTGGAAGGTGTGTGCAAGTGATTATATGTTTTGCTAATTAAGCCTTATTCGTAGTGTTCTTAGTATATAATATTTTCATTTTGCAGTTCCAGAAAATGGCAATCGACCTCCCCTGTTTTTGGACAGCTTATTGTCTGCATCGGCACGCAAATATGGTGTTGGAGTAGAACCGTAGTGAATGTGGAGAATGTTATTAGGTGATGATAGAATAGCTCATCATCACAGTCGCAGTTGTTATTTGACAATGCTTAAGACTTGAGTATTTTTACTTTTATGGTGCTTTAAAACTATGGTTGTTTTAATTTCGGATTTTTAAATTATAATGGGCATGAATTTCAAAATTAATTACTTGGTCGTGCCAATCTAAATAATTATAAGTAAATTACAAATTTTCTTATTTAATTCTAATAAATATAAATAGAATATATTTAAATACGAATTGTTTAATTATTTATTTAACCAATATTCTGAGCAACATTTAACAACAAAAACTAATTTAAGATTGTTAGATAGTTGAGCAATCTGTAACAACAACAATATCTAATAGAAATCTCACCGAGAACCAGAGTTTAAAGAATTCCATTAAAATGTAACCTTACTCATAACTATAATTCCTACTCAGGAAGTGTGTTCTTGCATGTGTTCATAAATGGTTCAGGTTTTGTTAGAAAACTCACGAGTTACTTGAGTAAAATAAATAAATAAATGACATTATAAGGTAGGAATAGTTTATATATAAGAAATAATCCATAGTTTAATTGCTTATAATAATTTTAAATTAAAAATATCTATTACTTCACTTAAATGTATTTCTAATTTTTTTCATTTAAACTATATTTTTTAAAGATTCAACATGTTTAATTTAATTTATGATTGCTTTCACTTGACTAATGTATTTATCTATAAATTAAAGTCTTGAGTAAAGTTTTATAAGCACTATTTTCTCTCTCAAATCAACATGTTCTTACCCACGAGGGTTGTGTGGAGTAGCATGGACTCCTCCGTCTATAACTTAGGTTTCGAAATTGAGTCTTAAGAATGAAGTCGCTTTAAAACTCATAAGGGAGAGTTTTGCAGCCTAAAAGGGTTCTACTTGACTCAAATCTGGATTAGTTGATTACTTATGTGGTATCGGATATCTGGTGGTTTAAAAGAATAAAAATCAACATGTTCTTTTAGAAATTTAAATTTTTAGTAAGACTTCATAAATAGATTTCTTTGACCAAAACACATCTATTTTATCGGGATGAGGTAAGACAAATTTATTTCATGGCTAAGGACAATTAACCACATATTAATGTGAATGAATAAAAATTACCTAGAAGTAATTGAATCTTATAACCTGTAAATTTGTTTTTAGTATCTGCATGTTTTAATTGTGGGAAAGATTTCATTAATATTTATTTGTGCCTAATTAATTTATCGAAAACAACCTCTCTATCAGTTAAGAATAAGACTGTGTATTTTTTTATTTTTTTATACTTTACATTTTAATAGAATTTGTATTGAAATATTGTTGCCGCTGATTAAGTTATAAAAATTGTATTAACTCATAAGTTTGGACTCACACTTTGTTCATATTTGACCCTTTCAAAAATACCTAATGAAACACTGATTAGGTTAAATTAACAAACACATCACAGTAGAATATTTTGTTAATTAGAGTGTTATTAATAAATTAAAAGAGAAAGCTATTAGTAATTAGTGTAAGTGCAAGTAACATTACTCTTTTTTTTTCCCTTCAGTGCTTTATAACCTTCTTGAAAATGATGTGATGAATGAAGGTTTTAGCAACGATCATCTCATTTGAGCAAGCATCCATATTGCATGATGGATGTAAATCCAAATGCAAATTTCAAAACATAAATTGTCTACAACTACCAGAGAATGCCAATCATGCTTCTATACCAAATGCAAAATCTACCTACAAAATAATGAAATTTCTTTCTGATATCGTAATTGACCCAAAAAAATCAAAAGCAATGAGTTAGATCTATAACACAATCACAACGGCTTGATGAAAAAGCAAACCACAGTGAGTAGAATCACACTGATGTTGCAGGAATTCTGCTCAGAATTGAATAACTATAGTAAAAAAAATCAATGATCAGTTGCATAACTATAGTAAAGATGAAGTTGAAGTTCATTCATCTCACAGTCTAAGAAAGAGGTTTAGAAAATAAAAGAACATCAGTGGTTGAAAATGAATGATCATCATTATCACAACACGCTGGAAATATGAAAGCACACAGAATAAGCGTCAACCCAGAAATGGAAGTAAGGTGGGTAATAGTACAACATAAGATCTGCATGCTTTGACAGTACTTGGAGATTGTAAGCAAAAGGGTATATAACAGCAAGAACTAGCAATGAAAAACAGAATGTTAGATTGCAGGGAAATAATCTCATTAAAACTCTACTCTCTTCTCCTATTTTTCCTCTTCCTTGAAATGTCAACCTCTGAAACAAGTGAATCTTCATCTTCTTCACCCTCACCATCGCGACCTCGATTGCCCGGCACTGTAATTTTGATGGATCAGTTGCAGTTGGATTTCTTTAATAAACCGGATACTGTCAGGGTAAGCTTTCCAAACTAAGCACAAAAAGTAAACTCTTTAGTATTTTGGTAACTCTGAACATAAAACCTCATAATTTTGTTCATAACAGGAGCTTTTTCTTGATCCATTTCATCGTGTTGGTAATGAAAATGTCTACAAACCTGTAAGAGAATTTGTGCATATTATTCATTACCATTTCTCTTTTCCTCCTTCACTCCCTTGCCTTTTTCCTTAACCCTGTTCGTGCAGGCTTACTTGAAGATGTTCTCGAATACCTATTATCAGGTTAGTAAAACGAACTCTGAACGTTCATCAATATCACTGTACATCTCATAAACTATGCAAATTAATGTATATAGTTTGTTATTTACAACTTGTGTAGCCATTGATGAGGATACTGAACAGCGCCATGCAAAGGAATGGACTTCTGCTGTTCACGTACATGAAGTTTGAAAGCCATGGTTGGTATGTTATGACAATGAACGTCATGAATGCTCAACTGGATGAAACAACTTTCGAGGAAATTTTAGGTTTGTGATTCCTCTCCCTCCTCAATAATATATATAATTAAGTGTGTTATACTGCATAGTTTATGAGTTGTAGAAAAAGTGCAGATGTGCTTTTTCGTAAAGGGACGTTTCATCACCCTCACACTAATCAAGTGATCAGTAACAAAGTTGATAACATTAAGGAATCCTTGGATCAATTGCATGCTCAATTTGATTTTCGCTTAGTAGGTAAGCCTGTTCTTGTTCATGCTATCAGACATTGAGTATATATTACTACCTATTTTTCTTTCCTTCTTTACTATATCTATATATAACTTGTGTTTTCGGAGAAAGTACAGGATGTGTTTGTGGAGCTCTCTTTGATCGCTATGAGACTGTTCGTGATTATGTTCTTGGCAATCGTCACTTTGCTTTTGTGGTATAAGTATTTTGCAACTCCACTAATTATCAACAATAGACTTAAGTCTTTTGCATTTATTCTTCTTTCAATAAAATCACTTACAACTTACTTTCCCTGACTACTTAGGTAGGTGAATATGACGATGAAGACTTGGCAGAAATTGTGACTGCCTACGTTAAAGGTATTGTATGAATGCTTCAATTCGTCATTTGTACATTGAGACATCTGTCTAATATATATCCCCACTTTGCTTTGCAGTTTCAAACTACAACATACGGCCTCCATTGATACTGGACGTCTTATTGTCTGAATTGGCATTCAAATATACGGACGACTAGAACCAAAATCATTTCAGTTGTTATCATGCTTAACCTTACGGTTTGATTTACGGTGATTTAGAGCTAAGGATGTTTTAATGTCAGATGTTAATTAATGTTAAGGCTGCTCAGCACTTCCCTTTGCTTTAGTTTGCATCTCCACTTCTTACATCACTTAGTCGATGACATTTAGCTTAAATTTATTATAGTCATTGGAAAATTAAAAAAAAGAAGTGAAAAATATCAGAAGAGGCAAATGAAATAAAATCAACATAGAGCAATTAAAATAAATATAATCCCAAGTTTTATATCTCTCTTTTTTTAATAATATCCAGCATATAAATTAGTATATTAATATTTTTGAGTCTTATTACAAGAAGTCACTGTTTAATTCCAATGAGTATAAATATCCATATTATCCATTACATTATTTAAGTGTTAAGAAAAATAATTAATTATTAAAATAAAAATTTCAATTGCATAAAGTCAAGTTCTAACAAGGAAAACCATGGTTTTAAATATTAAAAGGAAATAGTCTACTGCAAACAAGAAATTAGTAAAGATAACAATATATTTATATATTCTCAAATTAGATATAATATATTTGTATATGAATTTCATCACTGTAATGTTTAAATTTGATTATTAAATGAAATAAAATTATCATATTAAAGTTCTCTTCAAGATCCATGTCTGAATTCCACCTTGAAGATGATTGAAGTCATTTGCCCAACGTTGAGTGGTGTTCTTGTTAATATATAATTTATTCTTGTACCAAGATATCTTCATTTGTTCTTGTACAAAGCGGCTATTTTAAACTAGTGGAGTAATTAATTACTCATTCTCTTCGGTTTTTTCTTTGGTAAAGCCAATACTGTATCAAATTTGATATCAAATTGAATTTTGGTACAATACTATATTGATAATAATTAATATTGGCCAGCATTGTTTGAAGTAATTTTTTAAATTTATAAAATAATTCTTGAATTTTTAAAAAAAATTGCAAAATAATCTATTGTTATATTGTGCAGTTGTACTGCATACTTTTAACCCTGTTTCTAAAAATCACAACAATAAATGATAATCACAATTAATATGACACAACAATAATTTTAAGATATTTCACATATAAATAATAACCACAATTTATATAAAAAAACAATTATCATCATACAAATATAAAATTAAGAAAATACCAACCATTAATTAAAATATTACAATTTCAATTTTCATTATATAATGAATAATAATTACATCAAAACATCGAACAAAAAGAACAATAAATATTTTTAGCTCTCAAATTATTACAATTTACAACAAGAGTTAGTGATAAGAAAACAAATAAGTAGAATTGAAACATGAATCAAAACATATATTATTTAATTTACTATCAATTAAATATATTATATATTTAATTAATTAAAATTAATTATTAC
>JAOTJB010000005.1:6887171-6899146 GCA_027123815.1 Erythroxylum minutifolium
TCCATAATCTTTAGGAGTTGTTGTGTTTCTTTACTAATATCACAAGTGAAGTGAAAGGACTAGTTTTATGTTAGATCATATATACTTAAACAAATCATGCACTAACCCTTCTATCACATCTTGTGTAACCTACCACACCCATAAGGCCTTATGTTAGTAGTTTCTACTCCTTCCGTAAGCTGGATTTTATAATCATAACTCCTATATGCTTACAAGCTAATAGGTTTAACAAGATAGACTTAAACTCAACTAATAACAAACAATCTAATTCCGGTTGTTGTTCTAACACCAATCATGATTTAGCCACTCGTAACTTCTAAATTTATTGATAAAAAGAACAGTGAAGTTGACTAACTAAATAAGGTTTCATTAACAACCTTTCAAACTTCTTAGTAGTGATTATCTTTGAATTATTAATTGGACCTCCTCTGAGCAAAAACTTATTGCTTGTTGCAATTGAATGGGTGAGAACGGGTGAAGGAGTTGAGGAGAAGAGGAAAATACCATCATTGAATAAATAATAGGCTAAAATATTTATCATGTGCCATATTTTTATTACACTTAGCCTACAACTAGAATAGTCGTTACATATAAAGACTATAACAGGCTTTCAATTGGATACTGAAAAAGTCGTTTAATATTCTCTCTCTATTCTCTTCTTCTGATGTATTATTCTTACTAGTTCTTAATTGTTCTAGATGTAGCTTTATTCATAATATAAGGTAATAGATTGGGCTGAGCTCGGGCTCCAAAATTTTTTTGAAGTCCGAGCCTAGCATGAGCTAAGCCTAATTAGACTTTAATTAGAACAAATTGGGACGACTCAAGCTTACTTAGGTCAAGTTAGGCCCAAAAAACAACCATTTTAAAGAAATATTAAATAGTCCAAAGTCCGTTTAAGCTAGGTAAAGCCTAAAAGCCCAACCCTTGTAGAAATATTAAATGTTTCAAAACTGAATTGAGGTAAGTCAAGCTTAAAAGCTTTGAAAATTTTATAATTCAAGAAGAGACCCAAATGTTTTATTTATAGAATCACTTTCTTCCTTCTTATCTTTTCACTTTCAAGATGATAATTGGAAGCCAATACTTTGGTTCCGACTTCCCAATTCCCATATTGAAAGTGACAAGATAAAGAGAAGGAAAGTAACTCTATAAATAGAGTATTTGGGTCATTGCTTCAATCATAAATCTCTTAAAGGATTGGGCTTTTGAGTTTAACTTTGCTTAATTAGGCTTTGAACCCCTTATCTTAAATGTACTTTATTATTTACAAAATAATTTTTTAAAAATAAAAAACATTATTTTAAAAATATTTAGACTTTAAGCTTTGAATTGAGTCAGGTTATGGAGACTGACCCTGGCCTAAAACTTAAATTTTTTTATAAATAAAAATTTGAGTTAGCCTAAAACTCGACTAACTTGAATTAAGCATGTTGAATTTATACCGGGTTAGGTTAGGTCAGATCGAGTTTGAACTATTTTTTATCTTTATTGGTATCAAATGTGATATTGGAGTCGTGAATCTTGATCAATACTATAAATGAAGATATAAAAGTATGAAAATCAAATTAAGAGATATAGCTTAAACACGAAAGAAATATGTGGGAATTAAAAAAGTGGATTTTGCAACTTTATAAGCAAAATGGACAAAGGAATACAAAGATTGAAGAGTACCAAAGTTTGGCGGTTAAGTTGGAGTGTATGCCAGGCATTACAACATTGCAATACGGTTCAGTAAGATTTGATTTTTCTTTTTTTAAGGTAGATGGACTTTGGGCATGGGTCTTCAAGTGTGAACATTAATCTTAATTGAACACCTACAAGATCAAGGTAGGACTAGTGATGATGCATTTGGAAGGAGAAGCACAAGCTTGCCACGAGCTATACTTAAAAAATAGATTAATTATAGAACCTCCAAGTTGTCACAAATATACATTGGCTTTGGAGCAGAAATTTAGTAAAGCTATATTTGAAGACCTACTAAGTGAGATGAAAGATCTTAGACAAAGGGGAACTAAAATGGATTATTATTCCTCGTGTTAGTGATGGTCATTAAGCACTGGTTATCTTATTTAAGGAGCCAGTCTTTCCTTATCCAAACTGACAATCAAAGTTTATTGCATTTGCTCCACTAGAAAATTTATGACATTATATGAAAAAATTGGTTGTCAAAATTAATGAGCTTTAATTTCAATATCAAATATAAACAAAATGCATTCATAACTCAACTACTAATTCTTTATCAAAAATGTTGAGTTCGAAATTGTCCAACGTAACACTTTCTTGTGTACATACAAACTTGTTACAGGATGTCAAAGATGGTTGGTAGGGTGGTGGTGCTATAAAAGTGTTAGTTATGCATTTATGAAAGTGTATTGATTGAAATTCATATTACACTTGGCCTAATGGTGTTTTGCAACGGGAAGGGCATGTAGTGGTTGTAACTAGGATAATTTCATTATTTCATGTCATGACAAAAGGAGAACATTTAAGATTTATAGATACATATAAAAACCTTCAAATGTACTTCTTCTAGTAAAAAATGCAATACGATGTCCATAAATTTATTAGGTTTATTATGTCTGCCAACATAATAAGTATGAGAAGATTGCTTCACCAAAGTTGATGCAACCTTTTTCTTTACCAAATCACTTATGGTATGATATTAGTATCTGCAAAAATCATATGGGTATTATGTGATCTTATCTGGTATTGATTGTTTGAGTAAATATGCTTATTTAATATTTTTCAATCATCTATATTTTGCTACTATGGTTTCCACAGCTTTTATGGATTATGTGTATAAATTGTATTGCATGTCAATACAATCACTAATGACCATGATAAAGACTTTACCAATACATTTTGGCAAAAATCGTTTCATATACAAGGGGCGTCCTTATACTTGTCTATGACATATCATCCCCATATTAGTGTTTTCAGTTATGAAACCCTTGGGTATCATAATGAAATATAGTACAAAAAAATTATAAATATTGGTTATTTCCTGACATTTTGTGCTTCTACTGCCTCTCTCCCCATCACCCCTCATCTGTTGTCTCTCTCGTCGTGCCACCACCAGCTCAGTTCACAGTTGTAGCCATCACCAATCCACCTACTCTCGTAATTGCCATACTAGTCATGCTCAGTGTTCCACCACACTACATCGTGCCACTGTCATGCTTGACGCCACTCTCTCTCACTATTCGCCACACTTTACCATCATGTCACCACCACGTCTTCTCTCCTCTCTTCAATTATCGAAGTCTCTGTTAGAAATATGATTGATTGAGTGCTTTTGCAAACTCTTAGATTGGATTAGGTCGTTCAGATTGCATGTCTGTTTTATGTAGAAAGTATAGGATGATCTTTATAATCTAGTTAGTTATGAAAATCTAGGATTTGTAATCATTTTGTACTGTCTTATGATAGCTTATATTCTAAGTCTGAAATGATATGAAATATGCTTCCTTTACATATAATTCTCTTGTACATTGTTTTGCTCTATACAATTCTCAACTTCTCTAAAATTTACATGGTATCAGAGCTTTCATGATCTTATAAGGGGCTTGTATGTTGTTTTTAAATATATAGAAGAAATCAGAAACACAAAAAACCTCTCCTAAACAGTTTTTCGAAAACATTTAACCATGGCCTCAATCCCTTCTGGACCTTCACCAGCAGTGTTTAATGGCTCAAATTACCAAATATGGGCTGTTAAAATGAAGACATACCTAAGATCATTTGATTTTTAGGAGTATGTCGAAGGTAAAGAAGTTCATGCTCTTCCTAACAATCCAACAGTAAATCAGATTAAGCACCATTCAGAAGAAACTGTAAAAAAAATATCGTGCATTGTCTTGTATCCATTCGGCAGTGGATGATGTAATTTTCACAAGAATCATAGCTTGTGAGTCAGCCAAAGAAGCCTGGGATCATTTGAAGCAGGAATTCCAAAGCAGTGACAAGACAAGATAGATGCAGATCTTGAACTTGAGAAAAGATTTCGAAATGCATAGGATGAAGGAGGCTGACAAAATCAAAGATTATGTGGATTGGATTATAAAGACAGTAAACCAGATAAGGCTGCTTGGAGAAAAAATGGTGGCAAAAAGAATTATGGAGAAGATAATGGTTACACTTCCAGAAAGATTTGAGTCAAAAATATCTTCTCTGGAAGACAATTGGGATATGGCCACAATCATTGTCACTGAGCTAGCAAATGCTCTTCAAGCAGTGGAACAAAGGCAAGCATTTAGGGAAGACGACAGTACAGGCGAGACTGCCTAAGCAGCAGCTCGAAAGTTCAAGTCTGGTGGCCCAAGGAAGCAGTGGAAAGAAAATAAAGGGAAAGAGAAGGTTCATCAGCAGAACAATAAGTGGAAGTCCAAGAGAAATAAGTTCCCACCTTGCTCCTATTGCGAAAAAACCAACCATTCAGAAAAATTTTGCTGGTACAGATCTAGAGTACAATGCAGGTCTTGCAAGCAATTCAGAGGTGTGGAGAAGATGTGTAAAGGGAAAGCAACAAAGCCCGCACAAGCTCAGCAAGCTCAAGTGTCTAAAGCTAAAAATGATCATTAGGAAGAATTATTTGTAGCAGTTGAAGAAGTCTTTACTGCAGAATATGATTCAAACATATGACTTGTAGATAATGGATGTACAAATCACATGACTGCAAAGTTGGAAATCTTCAAGGATGTGGATAGAACTTATACCTGCAAGGTTCGGTTAGGAGATGGCAGACTTGTAGATGCAGTCGGAAAAGGTATTGTTTTTGTCCACACTTCCTCTAGCATTAAGTTTATTTCAGATGTTCTATATGTGCCTAAATAGGCATAAGTTTGCTTAGTGCTGGACAATTGCTTGAGGAAAACTATTCACTGGTTTTTGAAAACAAAACTTGCATTATCAAGGATCCTGCATGAAGTGAAATCCTAACAATAAACATGAAGAACAAAAATTTCCCTCTTGAATGGAAAAAACCAAAAGCTGAAGCATACATGAGTGTCTAAAATGAGACTTGCTTATGGCACAGGAGGTTAGGCCACTCCAATTTTCTTTCACTTAAACTATTGAAAGATAAAGAATTAGTGAAAGATTTGAGTTCAGTAAATCATTTTTCTAGAGTGTGTGTTACCTGTCAATTTGGAAAATTGAGCAGAAGTCCATTTCCTATAAATCAAGCCACAAGAGTAAGTGAGAAGCTTCAGTTGGTTCACAGTGATGTGTGTGGACCAATGAGCATTCCAACAATAAATGGAAGCAGGTATTTCTTGCTATTTATAGATGATCTTTCAAGATTATGTTAGGTGTATTTCTTGAAGCAAAAATCTGAAGTGTTAACGACCTTTAAGAAATTCAAGATTGCTATGGAAAATCAATGTGGATTGTCTATTAAGACACTCAGATCCGACAATGGGACTGAGTATACATCCAATGCATTCAAAGAATTTCCCAAGAATGCAGGAATTCATCATCAACTGATTGTTCCATATACTCCACAACAAAATGGAGTAAGTGAAAGAAAAAACAGATCCATCTTGAATATGGCAAGATGTCTATTGTTGGAGAAAAGTTTACCTAAAGTTTTATGGGCTGAAGCAGTAAGCACAGCTATATATCTTCACAATCAACTTCCTACAAAAGCTGTTGAAGAGAAGACTCCATACGAAGCCTGGTTTGGAGTCAAACCTTCTGTTGCTCACCTGAAAGTATTTGGAAGTGTATACTATGCTTATGTTCCTGAAGTAAGGAGGGACAAACTTGATTAGAGAGCAGAACTTGGTATTCTTATAGGATACAGCAGTGCATCAAAAGTTTACAGAATATTAAATCCTATCACTCAGAAAATTCAAGTGTGCAAGACAGTAAAATTCAATGAAGAAGGTGTGTGGGATTGGAAAGCAAAGACTGTGACATCTACATCTACATCACCTATTGGTGAAACCGCTCAAGAGCAGCAAGTTGTTGATGGAAATGATTCAGATGATGATTTTGTACTAAGAGGCACACGTTCAATTGAGGATGTGTATAACAGATGCAATGTGGCAATTTTGGAACCCGAAGGAGTGTATGAAGCCATGAAATCTTCATAATGGAAGGCAGCAATGGAGGAGGATTTAAGTATAATTAATAAGAATCATACATGGTTGCTGGTTCCCAGACCTGCAAATAAGGAGATTATTGGACTGAAATGGATTTTTAAACTCAAGCTCAATACTAATGGTTTAATCAACAAATTTAAGGCTCGATTAGTGGTTAGAGGTTATGCTTAGAAGTAGGGAATAGATTTCAATGAAACATTTGCACTTGTGGCTAGGTTTGACAGAATCCGAATGCTGTTGCTTATTGCTGCACAAGTTGGGTGGCAAATTTTCCAGCTTGATGTGAAATATGCCTTCCTAAATGGATTTCTCAAAAAAGAGATCTTTATAGAGTAGCCTGAAGGTTTTGAATATGGTACTGATAAAGTATTTTTACTAAAAAAGGCCTTGTATGGCCTTAAGCAAGCTCCAAGAGCTTGGTATGCTTGGATTGATGAGTTTCTGCTGAAACTGGGATTTGAAAAAAGCTATAATAAAGCTACATTGTATGTAAAATGTACTGAAATGGAGTTGTTGATTGTCTCCATCTATGTGGATGATCTGCTAGTGACAGGTAGAAATCAAGCAACAATCGTGAAATTCAAATGTGAGATGGAGAAGGTGTTTGAAATGAATGACTTGGGGAGTATGTCATATTTTCTGGAAATTGAAGTAATACAAAATTCAAGTGGCATCTTCATATCTCAGCAGAAATATGCACGAACACTACTAAAAAGATTTAATCTTGGAAAGTTCAAAGCTGTGAGCACTCCAGGAGTTCAAGGGGATAAACTCTCACTGAAGGATGGCTCAAAATTGCTTGATACAACATTGTATCGAAATATTGTTGGATCCTTGTTGTATCTGTCAATTACAAAGCCCAACATTATGTTTGCTACAAATTTTCTGTCAAGGTTCGTGTCTTCTCCATCTGAACTGCATTTCAAAGTAGTTAAAAGAGTCCTGAGATATGTGCAAGGGACTTGCAACTATGGTTTGCCTGATAAGAAAATGAATGCTGTCAAATTGGTTGGATTTTCGGACAGTGATTGGGTTGGTTCATAGGAAGACATGAAGAGAACATCAGGTTATTATTTTACACTTGGCTCATCCATTATTTGTTGGTGCACGAAGAAGCAGGCTACAGTTGCTCAATCCACAGCTGAAGCAGAATATATTGCTGCTTTAGCTGCTATAAATCAATGCATCTGGTTGAGGAAAGTGTTAAAGGATTTAAATTTTGTTCAAATCAATGCCACTGAAATTTTCTGTGATAATAAATCAGCTTTGGCAATGGTAAAGAACCCTGTGTTCCATGGGAGAACTAAGCACATAAAGATTAGATACCATGTTATTCGAGAGACAGAAAAAGAAAATGAAGTTTAACTTGTTCACTGTGGTGCAGATGATCAAATTGCTGATATCTTCACCAAATCATTTCAGAAGAAGAAATTTGAAGGGTTTAAAGAGAAACTTAGAGTTTGTCCCGGCACTTGCATCAAGGAGGAGTATTAGAAATATGATTAATTAAGTGCTTTTGCAAACTCTTAGATTGGATTAGGTAGTTCAGATTGCATGTCTGCTTTATGCAGAAAGTATGGGATGATCTTTTGTAATCTAATTAGTTATGAAAATTTGAGATTTGTATTCATTTTGTACTGTCTCATGGCAGCTTATATTGTAAGTCTGAAATGAAATGAAATATGCTTCCTTTACACACAATTATTTTGTACATTGTTCTGCTCTATACAATTCTCAACTTCTCTAAAATTTACACAGTATTAGAGCTTTCATGATCTTATAAGGGGCTTGTACATTGTTTTTAAATATACAGAAGAAATTAGAAACACAAAAGACCTCTCCTAAACAGTTTTTCCAAAACATTTAACGATAGCCTCAATCCCTTCTGGACCTTCATCACCGGTGTTTAATGGCTCAAATTACCAAATATGGGCTATTAAAATGAAGACATACCTAAGATCATTTGATCTTTGGGAGTATGTTCAAGGTAAAGAAGTTCATGCTCTTCCTAACAATCCAACAGTAAATCAGATCAAACACCATTTAGAAGAAACTGCAAAAAAATATTATGCACAGTCTTGTATCCATTCAGCAGTGGATGATGTAATTTTCACAAGAATTATGGCTTGTGAGTCAGCCAAAGAAGCCTGGGATCATTTGAAGTAGGAATTCCAAGGTAGTGACAAGACAAGGCAGATGAAGATCTTGAACTTGAGAAAAGAATTTGAAATGCATAGAATGAAGGAGGTTGACAAAATCAAAGATTACGTGGATCAGATTATGAAGACAGTAAACCAGATAAGGCTGCTTGGAGAATAGATAGAGGAGAAAAGAATTATGGAGAAGATAATGGTTACACTTCCAGAAAGATTTGAGTAAAAAATATCTTCTCTGGAAGACAATTGGGATATGGCCACAAACACTATCATTGAGCTAGCAAATGCTCTTCAAGCAGTGGAATAAAGGCAAGCATTTAGGGAAGAGGAGAGTACAGGCGAGACTACCTATGCAGCAGCTCGAAAGTTCAAGTCTGGTGGCCCAAGGAAGCAATGGAAAGAAAATAAAGGGAAAGAGAAGGTTGATCAGTAGAACAATAAGAGAAATTCCAAGAGAAATAAGTTCCCACCTTGCTCTTATTGTGAAAAAACTAACCATTCAGAAAAATTTTGCTGGTACAGATTTGGAGTATAATGTAGGTCTTCAAGCATTAGACATGTGGAGAAGGTGTGTAAAGGGAAAGCAACAAAGTCAACACAAGCTCGGCAAGCTCAAGTGTCTGAAGCTGAAAATAATCATGAGGAAGAATTATTTGTAGCAGTTGAAGAAGTCTTTACTGCAGAACATGATTCAAACATGTGGCTTGTAGACAGTGGATGTACAAATCACATGGAAATCTTCAAGGATGTGCATAGAACTTATACCTACAAGGTTCGGTTAGGAGATGGTAAACTTGTAGATGCAGTCGAGAAAGGTACTAATTTTGTCCACACTTCCTCTTGCATTAAGTTTATTTCATATGTTCTATATGTGCCTGAAATAAACATAAGTTTGCTTAGTGTTGGATAGTTGCTTGAGAAAAACCATTCATTGGTTTTTGAAAACAAAACCTACATTATCAAGGATCCTACAGGAAGTGAAATCCTGACAGTAAACATGAAGAAAAGAAATTTCCCTCTTGAATGGTAAAAACCAAAAGTTGAAGCACGCATGAGTGTCCAAGATGAGACTTGCTTGTGGCACAAGATGTTAGGCCACACTAGTTTTGTTTCACTTAAACTATTGACAGATAAAGAATTGGTGAAAGATTTGAGTTTAGTAAATCATTTTTCTGGGGTGTGTGATACCTGTCAATTTGAAAAATGGAGCAGAAGTCCATTTCCTGTAAATCAAGCCATAAGAGTAAGTGAGAAGCTTCAGTTGGTTCATAGTGATGTGTGTGGACCAATGAGCATTCTAATAATAAATGGAAGCAGGTATTTCTTGTTGTTTATAGATGATCTTTCAAGATTCTACTGGGTGTAATTCTTGAAGCAAAAAACTGAAGTGTTAGAGACCTTTAAGAAATTTAAGATTCCTACAGAAAATCAATATGGATTGTCTATTAAGACACTCAGATCTGACAATAGGATTGAGTATACATCTAATGCATTCAAAGAACTTCTCAAGAATGCAGGAATTCATCATCAACTGACTGTTCCATATACTCCACAACAAAATGGAGTTAGAGAAAGAAAAAACAGATCCATCTTGAATATGGCAAGATGTCTGTTGTTGGAGAAAAGTTTACCTAAAGTTTTATGGGCTGAATCAGTAAACACAACTGTATATCCTCAAAATTGACTTCCTACAAAAGCTGTTGAAGAGAAGACTCTATATGAAGCTTGGTTTGGAGTCAAACCTTCTATTGCTCACCTGAAAGTATTTGGAAGTGTGTGCTATGATTATGTTCCTGAAGTAAGGAGGGACAAACTTGATCAGAAAGAAGAACCTGGTATTCTTGTAGGATACAGCAGTGCATCAAAAGCTTGCAGAATATTAAATCCTGTCACTCAGAAAATTCAAGTGTTGAGGACAGTAAAATTCGATGAAGAAGGTGTATGGGATTGGAAAGCAAAGACTGTGACATCTACATCTACATCACCTATTGGTGAAACAGTTCAGAAGCAACAAGTTGTTGATGGAAATGATTCAAATGATGATTTTGCAATAAGAGGCAAACGTTCAATTGAGGATGTGTATAACAAATACAATATGGCAATTCTGGAACGCAAAGGAGTGTATGAAGCCATGAAATCTTCAGCATGGAAGGTAGCAATAGAGGAGGAGTTAAGTATGATCAATAAGAATCATACATGGTTGCTAGTTCCCAGACTCGCAAATAAGGAGGTTATTGGACTGAAATGAATTTTTAAACTCAAGCTTAATACTAATGAGTCAATCAACAAATTCAAGCTCGATTAGTGGTTAGAGGGTATTCTTAGAAGTAGGGAATAGATTTCAATGAAACCTTTGTCCCTATGGCTAGGTTTGACACAATCCAAATGCTATTGGTTATTGCTGCACAAGTTGGGTGACAAGTTTTCCAGCTTGATGTGAAATTTGCCTTCCTAAATGGATTTCTCAAAGAAGAGATCTTTGTAGAGTAGCCTGAAGGTTTTGAAGATGGTACTGATAAAGTATTTTTACTGAAAAAGGCCTTGTATGGTCTTAAGCAAGCTCTAAGAGCTTGGTATGCTTGGATTGATAAGTATCTGTTGAAACTGGAAGGAGCTACAATGAAGCTACATTGTATGTAAAACGTACTGAAATGAAGTTGTTGATTGTATCCATCTATGTGGATGAACTGCCGGTGATAGGCAGAAATCAAACAGCAATCGTGAAATTCAAATGTGAGATGGAGAAGGTGTTTGAAATGAATGACTTAGGGAGTATGTCATATTTTCTGGGAATTAAAGTAATACAAAATTCAAGTGGCATCTTCATATCTCAACATAAATATGCACGAACACTACTGAAAAGATTTAACCTTGGAAAGTTCAAAGTTGTGAGCACTTCTAGAGTTCAAGGGGATAAACTCTCACTGAAGGACGACTCAAAATTGATTGATATAACATTGTATCGAAGTATTGTTGGATCTTTGTTGTATATGTCAATTACAAGGCCAGACATTATGTTTGCTACAAGTTTGCTGTCAAGGTTCATGTCTTCTCCATTTGAACTGCATTTCAAAACAATTAAAAGAGTCCTGAGATATGTGCAGGGGACTTGCAGCTATGGTTTACTCTATAAGAAAACGAATATTGTCAAATTGGTTTGATTTTCGGACAGTGATTGGGCTGGTTCACAGGAAGATATGAAGAGTACATCAGGTTACTGTTTTACACATAACTCAGCCATTATTTGTTGGTGCACGAAGAAGCAAGCTACAGTTGCTCAATCCACTATTGAGTTGTAAATCAATGCATCTGGTTAAGGAAAGTGTTAAAGGGTTTAAATTTTGTCCAAAGTAATGCAATTGAAATTTTCTATGATAACAAATCAGCTGTGGAAATGGTGCAAAACCCTATGTTCCTTGGGAGAACCAAGCACATAAAGATTAGATACCATGTTATTCGAGAGGCACAAAAAGAAAAAGAAGTTTAACTTGTTCACTATAGTGCAGATGATCAAATTGCTGATATCTTCACCAAATCACTTCAAAAATCGAAATTTGAAAGGTTTAGAGAGAAATTTGGAGTTTGTCCCAGTACTTACGTTAAGGAGGAGTGTTAGAAATATGATTGATTGAGTACTTTTGCAAACTCTTAGATTGGATTAGGTAGTTCAGATTGCATGTTTGCTTTATGCAGAAAGTATGGGATGATCTTT
>JAOTJB010000005.1:6919702-6949239 GCA_027123815.1 Erythroxylum minutifolium
GAGAATGTGAGTGAGCTGATAAATGGCAATTGCGGGAGATTAGGAGAAAGAAAGGAGGAGAGAGTTACATCTTTTTCCTTATTTAATTAATCTCAATTCATTTCTACTAATTATTCTTCACTACTAATACTTAATTACTAGTTTAGTTCTCATAATTGCATTTAAGAGGTTTCAACACTTGTAATTAAGAAGACTTATTTCCCAATTATGGAAACCAAACAAGTGCTAGAACAACTTTTTTTAAGACTATGGAATTATAGAGAAAAAACAATAATAAAGCAGCACAAAGGAGGGAGAAAGCTGACTTGATCAACCAAACCCTCACTCTTGACTTGTTCCCTAAGCCTTTGCCTTGCTTCCGTCCACCTAAACATGTACATATATATGTATGTATATATATATATAGTCCATTTGTATACCTTCTAAATAATGAGAAGGTAAAAATCTTTCTCTAAGAAGGAGAGTGGGAAAAGACTCATTAATGGGAGCATATTACATATTCTTAATATTATGTAGTTAAATTTGTCAAATGGTCGAGTTATATTTTTTATATAAAAATGTCAAAAATGATATTATTTTTTAAATTACGATCAGGTCATGAGCTAAGTTGAGCAAGCCTGTGTTGACCTTTGGCTTGATCGGGCAACAAATTGAACAAGATAGGCACAAGAAATTATCACTATTTGTATCTGTCATGTTTCATGAATATCTATTCATTCAATAAATAGCATCAAGAAAAATTTGATAGATGGATGCTCATAGAATATGATAAGCACAAGGTAATAAAAACAAGTAATTTAAACCCTTCGTTAACTCAACAAGAACAACTAAGTAAAATGATAGTTTAGAGAAAGAAATTATTAAATTATGCGTTGTTATTTAATTTTTTAAAAAGATTAAATAATTAAAAATACTATAGTATTAAAAATTGAGACAAAAATTTTATTTTTATTAAAATAATTTAAGAAAACGATAAAATTTATATCTTATTTTCCAGGGAAAAAAATCATTTTAGAAAGTCTTTCTATTCTAGGAGCTTTATGGGACTGGGAATAATTGAGGAAGGGTACTAGGGTAGGGCTAGGGGGGGAAATGGTCCAAATGCATAAATCATAATAGTTTTATGAGGGAGTTGAAGTAGGATGGGACCCACTAGAATGCATGTGATGTGATAGGGAATTTCAGGGTTAAAGAAGAAGCGTGCAGTGCACGCCATTAGGTAAGGAGGTGGGTTTGTCGTGATGAGATATTGGGATTTTTTGATTGGCTCTTGCAGGTTTTTAATCATTTCTTTTTGTTATATTAATTAAATAACTATATAACAATTTCCGTATCATTTATTACTTTTTAGAAAACATATTCCAGCCATGTAATTAGAAATTTCATTTTATTATAATTACTATATGAAATATATTTAGGTATGAAAATTCTTAGCCCATAGACTTAAATTTAGTTTGTTTTTAACGGATTGATTCATGGGCTAAGTCTAAGCCTAATTGATTTGAGGCCTAATTATTATAAACAAAATAATATTATTTTGCTTAAAACGGTTGAACCTCGAATAAGCCTGATCTGAGCTACTCAAATTTATACTCAATTAAAAAATAAATTATTATGTATTCGGGAAGATAAAGGATAATTTTATTAACTTACTTATATACATACACGTGTCATATCTTGAAGAGCGTAAATCAAGTCTTTATAAGAACCAAAGAATGTATAAAATTAAGATTATCATGAGAACAATTAAATGCAGTAATAAGTTTTAACCTAAATTTAATGCAGTATGAAAGCAAAAGAATAATACAACGTTATACACTTGCATACTTTTGGTGAACCATTCATGGGAATACTCCAAGCTTGTTCTCACTAATTTAAAGGTTTTAAGTTTGAATTATAATTAAGAAATTGATGATTAATTAAGAGTAAAGACACAATTTAACCTATAAAAAATAGGAATAACCAATTCTAAAGTATTTAATTTCTTAGAATTTTTTCAATTTAGTACCCAAGCTTTAAATTTTTCAATTTAGTTTTGAATATCTATTACCATTTTGAGATTTTGGATGCTGTCGTGAATAAGATCACAATAGATAGACATTAGCTCTAAAAGATAAAGACTAGAAGGTCATCTAAAGATAGTGAAAATTTTTGTGGATATATATGTAATATTCCTAGACAAATGAAATCTCTTATCTTATTAATTGTGATGTAGATAAATCCTATAGTCCAATTTAGATGAGGATGTCATCTTATTGGATAATGTGATATAATCTGATTAGGATAAGGTGTGATATAGCTAGTTGAGTTTAGTTGGGATTCCAACTTAGCTATTAAGCTAGAGGTGCCTATAAATAGCTCATTTGAGTCTTGATCCACACATAATATAGAGAATGCGGTCACAACGTTCAAAAGTGAGAAAAAATAGAGAGAAGGCAAAGAGGTTATATTATCATTATTTTTTGATTATTTTTGGAATTTGTTTGAGAGTTTGGTCATTGTGATATTAAATTTGGTTTCAATCATGAAACTTTATAAGCCAACTTTTTGTCGTGGAGGATGAAAGAACTAATTTTTTTGTAAATCCTTATTGAGTTTAGTGGGTTTATTTGTCGATTTGTCCCGTAGTTTTTCCTTCTATACTAGAGAATTTTTCATGTTAAATCTTATTGTTTGTTTCATCATTAATTTTTTTCTCATATTTTTCTACTGTTGTAATAAGGGGAGTTCTTTCTTGTCGTTAATATTTGATTGATCTTTTAGATAGTTGTGTATTTGTCTCCTAACAAGTGGTATTAGAGCCATTATAATGGAATGTGTAAACAACTTTATGGTCAAGTTAACGTCATCAAATTACTCGATTTGGAGGCCCATAATGAAGGACCTTCTGTATTGCAAGGATCTCTTTGATTGGATTGATGTGGACAGAGGTGTGAAGGATGATGCTCCTTCAAAACCTGAAAGATGTTAGATAGAGAATGGCAAAAGATGAAGCGGAAAACTCTAGGCACTATCAAACAATGGCTTGATATCAACATATTCAACCACTTTAAATGTTAGTGTTTGTTTCATAGTTTAATTTCTTCTCATATTTTTCCATTGTTGCAACAAGGAGATTTCTTTCTTGTCGTTAATATTGGGTTGATTTTTTAGACAGTTATGTATTTATCTCCTAATAATTGATATCAAAGTCATCATAATAGAAGATGGAAACAGTTTTATGGTGAAGTTAGCATCATCAAATTACTCGATTTGGAGACTTATGATGGAAGACCTTCTATATTGCAAGGATCTCTTTGATTCGATTGACGTGGACAGAGGTGTGAAAGATGATGTTCCTTCAAAACCTAAAAAGATGTTAGACAGAGAATACAAAAGATGAAGAAGAAAACCATGGGCATTATCAGACAATGGTTTGATATCAGCATATTCAACCATATGTCTTATGAAATAGATCCTTTTAAGCTATGGAAGAAACTAGAAGATATGTATGAATGGAAGACTACTAGTAACAAGGCCTCTCTAATTAAGAGGCTTATGAATTTGAAGTTAAAGGTTAGGAAATCAATTTCGAAGCATCCAAGTGATTTCTAAGATATAATCAATAAACTTATAACAATGAAGATCATTCTTGATGAAGAGATTCAAGCTCTATTCCTGTTGAGTTCGTTACAGGATAGCTTGGAAACACTAATGGTGATGATTAATAGCTCAACTTCTAAAGGTATGTTTTCTTTGGGTGTAATCAAAGAGAGTATGTTTAATGAAGAAATCAAAAGAAAGGAGATTAGAGATTGGAGTTGACAATGTGCAGGCTTTCGTGACAGGAAGTAGGGGAAGGAATAAGAGTAGGGGTCCCAAAGGTCGTGGCAAGTCTAAAAATCGTTCAAAGTTTAAAGGTGACAAAGACTTGAAGATATTCCACTATTGTGACAAGCCATAACAAATTTAGAGGTCCTGCTATAAGTGGAAGAGATATCAGAAAAAGCGAGATAATTAGAATGATGGTGATGAAAAGAATACAACTGCAACTATTTTAAGCATGGATGATGAGGTATCCATATTTTATATAACTGGTGAATGCTTCTATGTTAGTAATGTTGGTTTGGAATGGTTGATCAACACAGGAGCATCTTATTATTGTGTTCCAAATAAGGAGTACTTCTCAAGCTACAAGAGCGAAATTTTGGGAGTTTCAAGATGGGAAACTAAAGTTCCACCAAGATAATCGATATGGGCGATATTCGAGTTTAGACAAACATTAGATGCTTAATAACCTTGAGAGATGTACGACACATCCTCGATCTAAGGTTGAATTTTTTATCAACGAATGTCTTAGATCAAAAAGGATTTAAGCACACTTTTGGGGATAAGAAGTGGGAATTGTCCAAAGGCGCAATGGCAGTAGCCTGATGAAAGTTTTATTGCTCATTGTACAAGACACATTCAAAAGTGTGTGGTGGTGGAAACTATACAGTCGAAGAGGAAACTTCACCAAATATGTGGCATCGACAATTAGTACAAATGAGCCAGAAGGGATTAAAGTTGTTGGTTGGAAAATCCCTTATTCAGTTAAGAACTCACAACTGCTTAATCATTGAAATCATTGTTTAGCTGGAAAGCAACAGAGTCTCTTTCAAGAGAAGATTTGTAAAGAAGTCAAAGTTATTGAAGTTGGTGTATTCAGACATATGTGGTCCTATTGAGGATAATGAGCAGAGACAGCAACTAGATCAAATAGTTGATGAAATATAGCTTCAAAGGTCGATAAAGGAGATAACTCCTTCTAGAAAGTGTCCAAATTTTGAATACCTATTACTTACTATTGAGGAGGAGCCTGAGAATGTGCAAATGTTGCATTTTTGTGAAGACATTAGATATTATTGGTTGAGGTCCGTGATAGAAGTGTAACAATTAATGTTGAAGAAGATTCGTACAGATTTGAATAGTGCTGATATACTGACTAAAGTGGTTCTCAAAAATAATAATGAGTTTTACAATAAGCTTGTCGGGATTAATCTTAAGTAGATGATGAAGAATAACGTGTTTTCCCTATATTTAGGTTGGATGGGGATATTGTTGAGTGTCCAACCTTATTTTTGAGATCTTGGATGATGTGGCAGATAAAATTATAGTAGATGGAAATCATCTCTAAAAGATAAAGACTATATAAAAGGATCATCTAAAGATAGTGGAGATCTTCGTAGATATGGATGTATCATTCCTAGACAAATGTAATCTCTTATCTTTTTAGTTGTGATGTAGATAAATCATATTTTATAAAGTCCTATTTAGATGAAGATGTCATCTTATTGGATAATGTGATGTAATCCAATTAGGATAAGATGTAACATATCTAGTTGAATTCAGTTAGGATTCCAACTTAGCTATCAAGTCAAAAATGCTTATAATGTGATGTAATCCAATTAGGATAAGATGTGACATAGCTAGTTGAATTCAGTTAGGATTCTGACTTAGCTATCAAGTCAAAAATGCCTATAAATAGCTCATTTGAGCCTTGCTCTATACGTGATATAGAAAATGTGGTCACAATGTCCAAAAGTAAGGAAAAATAGAGAGAGGGTAAAGAGGGTTATATTCTCATCCTTGTTTGTTTGTTTTTAGGATTTATTTGAGAGTTTTTTAATTGTGATATCAACTTTGGTTTCATTCCTGAAACTTTATAAGACAACTTGTTGTTGTGGGGGGTAAGAGAACAACTTTTCTCGTAAATTCTTATTAAGTTTTGTGGATTTATTTGTCAGTTTGTCTCGTAATTTTTTCACTCTACACTGAAGGATTTTCCACATTAAAATTTGATGTTTGTTTCAATGTTTAATTTCTTCTCATATTTTTCTGCTGCTGCAACAAGGAAAGTTCTTTCTTGTAGTTAATGTTTGGTTGATCTTTTAGAGAGTTGTGTATTTGTCTTCCAAAATGAGTGACTAACATTTTAAGAATTTAATAGTTCAATTCAAAATCTCAGTTCTGTAAGTAGTTTTCTAATTTGACTAGTAAAATCTTTGTTATTTATGCTATGTACATGTTCTCCTAAAAAAATTCTCTTTATTTCAGTCTAATCATGGTGACTGTTTTTTTAGGTGAATATTTATATATCATAAACAACAAAGATTCCATTAATCAAACCTGTAAATTACTAATGGAACTAATGCTTAGAACTGAACTATTAAAGTTTTCAACCTTAAAACTTAATTTAAAATTTTAAAAACTTAGAATTAAATTTAAAAAAAGCTGGAGACTTTAGAATTAGTTATCTTTAAAAACTATTTAAATATTTTATATTATTTAAGTTTAAATTTTAGATTCTTGAGCAATTTATTCAAATTACACGATTTATAAATTATTATAAGTATATATGATAATTTATCTAATATGTATTTTATTTTTATTGAAAAAACAGCAATAGGAGAAAAATTTGCAACAAGTTGAATAGCAGAAATAATACCAAGCCTTAGGGACAAAACAGAAAAATGGTTTTTAACCAATAGCTAGATATTATAATTTTTCTGTGTATATATTTTAATCCACGCCATTTCAATATATAACCATGCAAATGTTTTTCTTTTGGTTATCTACCCAAATTGGTCAACATCGAAATGCCATTATTAAAGTTTAATGATTTGATGCGTCACCATTTGCATAGCCATGACAAGCGTCGACACATAGCTGTTTTTTTTGTAGTGATCATCACAACAACGGAGTCTGGAGAGTTACTGACGAATTTATGCAATAAAAAACTTCAAAACCTATATTCCTTTATCAATCTCCTAACAACACAGACTAGCAGAGGATTAAAAGGAAACTCCTCATCAGTTTTCACATCTCAATCATTTTTTATATGCACCCTCCTTCCTTCTACAAGTGGTGAAGTAGTACTAAATACCAAGTGCATTAATCTCAAGATTTTGAAACTATATATATAGCCTTCTACTCTTGCTTTGGTGAATACTCGTTTGAGAGTAGAAAACTTGTGTGTTTCAATAGTTCACACCGAAGCTATTATATATTTATACCATTTTACAAGAAAGCAAATGATACACTCTTGCATAACTTGACAAAAGAAAGTAGATATAATAATTCTACGGAAAATTTGTCCCTGTTCTCATCATCTTCTGACTATGGAAGATAACGCAAGAAAAGATAAAGAGGAAAAGGAGTTGGAAATGGATAACATGGGCGGCTATGCCTTTCTTCATTCCTATCTTCATTACAATCATTGTTTTATGGGAAAAGGAAGAGTAAGGTATGATGAGTATCGTTATCCATCTCAAGTAACTAGGGGACCTGAAAAAGCAAGCAAGAGCAGAGGAGGTGATATGTAGATATGTATGATGTTTGCAATACTTGTAGCATTTCAAACTGCTGACATATCGCCATATAATAGATGGCTATAGGCTAAATTAACTAAGAAAACAAGAGCACTTACAATAATAAAAGTGGACTACAGAATATGTATGCATACAGGATATAAAGTTGTTTTTGTATTGATCAAACTCACAATGACTATTATTCATATGCGTATATAATTAAAAGATTACATGTATATATATATATACACTGAAATTTTATGGAATATATGTATAATAATTTATAAATTATATATTTTAAATAAATTATTTAAAAAATAACGAACTCAAAATTAAGTCATACGATGTGGCACTGTATGATCCAACTTATCTGAACCATAAACTCTAGACCAACGATACAAATTTGATGGAAAGATGAGACACTATTTCTCAGATATATGTACACACAAGCTTCTCGTGACAGACAAAGGCGTTTCGTTTTCCTTTTTGTTGGAAAATGCTAGGGAGTTTGTCACTATCACGTATCCCGAAGCTACTTGCAAGTAAATCATGTAAGCAATTGTCAGAAGCCAAAACTCATTTATTGGGCGACATTTTTAAGGAAAAGGTCTTTATTTCGGATAATCCGTTTCAATTAATTAATTTTTATTTTATTTTATTAAATTTTATTTACGTATTTATATAAATATGTGAATTATGTATAAATATGTAACTAAAATTAATTGAATAAAATTGGTATATCATTTTTGACACAAAATATCTATTTCTATTTTATTTTATTAACTCTCATTTACGTATTTACGTAAAATCTGCAAATATATATGATTAAAATTGACTTAACAAAATTGAAACACCATTTTTGATATTACCCTTTCCATTTGCTTAGCCGAATATTCCGCTGCTTCTTTTTCTTTTCTTATTATTTCTATGACATGTGCAAAGGGCCATTCATTTCTCTCCTTTTTGGTCTCTTTTTCTTCGAAAATGTCTTTTACCACATTTTTATTGCAAACCCCAATAGGAGATGCGTGAATGGATGTCTTTTGGTGACCTCGCCGAATAATAATGAAGCCCTATTGTGTGAGAGACATACATATATGGGAGGATATAGGCTGTCCTCCTCTTATGAGTGACGTTATAGTCTTTATATTCCTGCATGTGCCATAATATTTCTCGCCCACTAACCAATTTGGGTAACCCAAGTCAGCAAATAGGCAAGCACTTGGTTGCGAGGTCCTGGACTTTCCTTATGGGAAACTAATATCTTCAGATACAACAACTACTACAAATTTTTGTTGCTCGGCATCTAACCTGTCTTTACAGGTGGAGTGCAATTGAAGTTGTCGACATTGAATAAGACACCATCATGTTTTTCTGCGGAGGTTTGCGTGAAGGGAAAGGGCAGATGGAACGGAACCCTATGTCTTTTGTTGAATTCCACGTAGAACAATACAAAGTAATGAAGATTAAAAAGAAAACCCGATTCATTTTGTAAACTATGACGTCCTGCCTTTGGTTGTCTTGCGTGATGTACCTGTAAGCTAGACAACTTCACAATAAAATCGCAATGAAAGTGAATAAGCAGCGTAAGTTATCCAAGGGCAACAATGACTGATGGGCTGCACAGGCACAAGGATTTTACTCTCTCCGAACCACACCAAGAGGCTGGTCGTGCAAACCCGGAATAGAGACCAGAAACCAGCTAGAATTCACAATTGCTTTGCTGCTCAACGTAGATTCTGTTTCATAATCGCTCTATGGACTGTAAAATCGCGTCCTCTTGGCTGGGCTACTTTAGATGTCACCTACTAGATTAAGAAGAAAAATGCGTTAAGCAATCAAGTCAAAACAACACTTATTCCTTCAACGGCAAGAATTGCAGATGAAATAGCGTCAGATTTCTGCACACCCGATTGCTGCCTTGAATATCTTTTACTTGAAGCCCATTGATTGAATTCTAGGAGCAATGGATTTATTCTTCCGAACCAGCATAATTGTTTTGGGAAGAAGAAAAATTATGAAATAGCACGAGAAAACAGCCAACAGGAACTATCAACAAACCTCAAAGAGACGCCAATCAAGGATCACAAGTGTAACTAGGCTATTCCATTACTTTTTCTTTTCTAACAAAATACACAGAACATATGATATATGGAAGCTTATGTACAAAACATCTGCTTGCCACCTCCACCTCTGAAACACAACTTGGGTAATGATATACATCCTTAAATCATCTAAAAAGAATCGATAACCTACAATGAGTTTCCAACCACCCTTTTAAACCCACCACTCGGATCTGCAAACATTTTGGTAACGCCCTTGGGTATATTCTACAATTTGCTTATGTAGTCACTCGCCTCTAAACACTTGCAGGTTAGAAAAATTTAGCACAAAAGAAATAGAAGCAACCACCAGATGAAACCTGTACATCAGAAAAGGTATGGGAAATCATACAACAGCCCTATTGGAGCCCACTATCTTCTCTTCATATAGGCTTCTTGGTTCACGGAACAAGATCTACAACCATGCAACATGACCGGATCTTTTCCATGTACCTCAAGACCAAAGCAAAAACAGGACTGATTCCTTGATGGATATATTCAAGCGAAGTGCTTGAAGCTATTTGACACGAAATTCATGCCTAAAAGCAGTCAGATTCTGAGTAAATTTGTCCCTATTTCTTGAATCTAAGCTTCGAGTAACATCAGCCATCAGTTTGTCAAAACAGAGCGAGAGGCGCTGATGTTGATCAGCTGGCTGCAACATGAAGCATAACAATATTAAAAAAGGCTGACAAATTAATGGCTCAATCGATGTTATAGGAAATCTGAATGAAAAACTAGCTAATATCAAATAGCTCATTACTTTTGACAAGGAAAAGTGTATTAAATTCTCAATAAAATAGAGGACCTAAATACTAAAATAGTGCAGCTCATTAAAGAGTCATTTTATAGGCTGGGGAAAACTTTTATACATCTAATTGCTGGCTCGTGAACAAAAAATATACTACAACCAACTTAGCATCAATCTAGAGAACCCATTATCATACGTATTCTAGAGGCTGAGATTTTTCTCTGATGCAGCTTTTGTGATTGGGGAATAAGCAATTATTCTACAAAGGGTGATTTCAAGGGGAATCAACATATCTTCTTTATTTTGGTGATAATTTAATCTTACTTGGCAGTTAAAGTTGGAACAAATCCCACCCAGCAGTTATAGTACACAGTGTAACATTATCATTTCCTCTAAATACCATGATTTAATATTGTCACTGTCAAGTGAACATCAAACCAAATGCCCCAGCATACAGGCTACAGTTAGACGCTATATCTGTGGTGCCAATGATATCCCTAAAAGAAACAGCTCATTTACAGACACAAACTGAAAGTTATCATCTTGATTACAGGACAAGTTTTCGTTTGAAGCAAGGAACTAGTCATGAGAGAAGGCAGAAGCATATACCTGTGAAGCCAAAATTTGAGCTTTCAAATCAGAGAATATCTGCATATGAAAAGAATTTCCTAATCAATTCTCAATTACAACATAAAACTTTTCTTAAACAAGCAACTGAACAAAATGTTTGCAATTAAATTACTGAGGGAACATGAAATGTTATTTGCATCAAGATTGTAGTAACTACGAAATAGGGAACTTGGGAACTTGGCTACATTTCAGCAATGATCAAACAAAACCGAAAAGAAGCCTGTAACAAGTAGCTAGTATAGCATAGATGCAAATGCACACAAACTACACTTGGGAAATATTTCTTCTAATCTATAGATTTGGGACGGAAAATAGAAAATTGATATGGAACTCCACAGGAGTAACATCACCAACAGAGAAATAGAGAAGTTGCTGAAACTAAATCTGACATCTAAGTGATATGAAACTTGGACAAGTGAATACCTAGAAAAAAAATGTAGCGAATTACTAAGTAAACAAATTACATAGATGTCGTGAGAATCTAGAGTCAAAAGTGCGAAATAAAGCATTCCTCACACACGTATTTCAACTATATATATTAATAAAATCCATTTTCCATATGACAAGAATCAAAATACACTAAGGAGACAAGAAACTTAAGGCAAACTTTTCTCGCCCAAATCCTAGTCTGGAATATTCAATTGTCCAGCCCACCTTTCCCATAAGATAACACCACATTATCTCATCTTATCATATGTGACAACCAAGCAACCAGACAGATTGCATTTTGCCGTGCATATTATTACATAAGGATCACAGGGACGAAATGAAAGCCTAAAAGAGAAGGGAAAAGTACTAAAAAATGGTTTTATATTAAAATGATGTGAGCAGCCATGCATCTACCCTTTACATTACTAAAATATTAAGCTGGGATGTATCCCAACTATTCTTACCACTACATTTCAATCAAAGCACCCTTCAAATCAATCAAAGAAATTCTAAAATGCTCACCAAAGAACAAAGGATCTTATTCAGAGTAAGTATGGGAAAACAAAAGAGAAGTGAACATCCTTCATGTTGCTTACTGATCATCCATCAAAGCATACATTTTGAAATATTTTCCAACAAATTAAACAAGATACATTTGTGACTCTATCTGTGTATAAGCTGAAAAATAACAAGCAAATTGGATGGACACAAATTTGCAAGTCATATAGCGTAAAGGAGATGTTAACACATATTACCTGCTCGCTGATTAGAATTAAACTCAGCATAGGTCTACTAAGACTCCATTGATTGCCACAGTCCTCAAATAGAACCATCTCAAACAGCGTCTTCAGAATCTGACAGCACACAAAAGTATAACCATTGATTTACCACAAGAAGTGTACATTGCCTTTCAATCAAACAATATAAAAGCAAAGGAATATTGTGTACAACCAAGAACCAGTAACTTACTTCTGGAAACAAATTGGGACAATCAGCAATATGCCGGGCAAGATTAATTGAAGCAGGTGAATTAGGTGCCTCACCCATTGTGATATTGTTGAAATAGAAAGCAGCCAAATTATCAACCGCAGATGCACACTACAATAGTTCAATCAAACAGGTGATAAAAGTGAAATTCAAGGGACCAGATCAGAAGCCATAATAAGTGTGAAGTCAATTGGTGAAATATGTGAAAAGACATGCAGAAGATTGTTAATAACATTCATAATGTACGTATCTTAAGTTCACAAGCTCATGCAAGATGTTATATTTATTTGCATGCAAAAACAGCCATTGCTACAGAGAAAAGTAACAGTAAACTTAAGCATTGAAGTGATCAACCTGTGAAGAGATGTTTGTATCAAGGCCTTTAAGGCCAGATTCAAGTGAACTAGCAATATGCATGAAGGTGTTTGTATCTAGATTCAATAAGAAAGCTATGTGGCCGCTGAAGAGAACCTCCAGAAATGAGAAGTAAGCCGTTGTTAGCTGCAATAAAGCAGATAAGGACATTAACTCGCTAAAACAGGTAGAAAACTGAAAATAGACCCAAACTCAATGGCTACAACATGATGATTACAATCATAAAATCAAATTCATCCATAAACAAAACTGAAAATGAGTACAAGAACAAACAAAAAACAAAAAGTTTAAGCGGATTTAAAGAAACTCCTCTTTACACCTGTACATCCACATCCATACATTACATAGCCAAACTATTTCTGACTGCTTTTTCAATAAATATCCAAACTATTTCTGGTCTCTTATTTCTCTACATCACAGAATTTGCCTTAAGCATGTTCATATTTAAGGCAGACTGTTTCGTGGTTCAGTTAATTTTTGCAGTCATAACACCAACAGCCTGTGCACATGAATGGGACAAAGAAGTTGTAAACGTTTTAATATTAAGTTTCAGTATAATCAACTTCCATCACATTACAATGTAGCAAGATCAGTATAAAAGTAAAACTATCTTAAAACTGATTCTTTAACTTTGTTAGCAACAGCCCTATCCTACTATCACCATGTTCCCATGTCCTTACTAACATATTCCCACATTAAGTTGGGTGCATCAAGTTCATTGGCCAATCAACGCTAACAAACTTTCTAAAAACCATCTTGAACTAAATCCATTTCAGAGCTCCATTAAACATGAGCTGTAGCCTATTCCCAACTTCCAAAATTAATAAATTTAAAATTTTATAAAAGAAAAGGTTCTGAGTAAGTGCTAGCTAAACACGTTAGATGCAGCTTCATCACAAATTTGAGGAAATAACCTTTGCTTAATTGTCCTCAGCAGTCAAGGAGAACAATCCTCAACAGGAGAACATAACAAAAAGGTAACTTGATCACAAATTTGAGGAAATAATCTTTGCTTAATTGTCCTCAGAAATCAACGAGAACAATCCACAAAATATAAAAAAAAATCAAACACAACCTGGAAAATATATAGAAGCTTCATACGCACATGCACACACACACATGATGGAAAAGATGCAAAAGGACATGATCCACTTGTGGTCGCATACCTTCCTATATGCCAATATATCAGCCAGAGGTATCGACAACATCATCTTCAGAGCAACTTCAAGAGCATCTGAAAGAGCTCTATCGCCATAAAGTTCAAACACACCAAAGTTTACATAGTTTCCCGCAAGAGCTGCCAAATGTGATAAGATTAGTTCAAGAAACAAAGCTCATACAACATGTTTACAAGGAAATTTCTATTCAATGATCCAAAAAAGGCTCATACAGCATGTTTACAAGGAAATTTCTGCTCATTGATTCATTGCTACAATACCGTATTAAACCCACTGCAGCACTTGAATATAAACAAATTTGCAAATCACTGAAAATGCTAGCATATTTAAAGTTTCAAAATAAGTAAGCAAGAAGGATGGACGCTCAAAAAGTTAAAAACAAAATAACCGTCAGTACTTCTGTAGGAGAGCTGGTTACTAGTAGATGATATGGGATTATCTTCCATAAATCCCCAAAGGTCTCAGCTATATTTCTGTTTGTGGAGATCAAGTGCTAATCACACGATTATTTTCTCAAGAAAGAAAGAGATCAACGTCAAATATCATATTAGGACGTTTTACAAACAAAAGAAGAGCATGATACCTAAATATTTATAAGTTAAACATGTGCATATACAGATCTAAAAAGGTTGAGAAAGATTCACAGAAGGATCAGAAAATGCAATTTGAGACCAAGAGGCTTCCATTTCAACAATGTACCAGTAAGAAACTTTAAGCAACAAAGAGAATCCACCATGCCAACAAAAGAAATGGACGATTCGGATTCCAACCTCTAGTGAGAATACTTAAGCAAATCCATATTCCCTTATACTTGTAGGCATATATATCAGCAGCATTTGGAAGAGCTAAAATTCTTGTTCCATAGGCTACTATCAATTTGCTCACTTCCCGAAAGAGAAGAATGCCATTTGGAGAGGATGAATCAAAAGTTAAACGTTGAGCTTTGTTCAAAACAAACTCTGCCATGAATTTCAGCAGTGGGGTGGTAACCTGGAAGAAGGATGTACAACTATTCAAGAAAAAGATACTATTCTGTACAACTATTCAAGAAAAAGATACTATTCATATGTAAGATTATTCAAGAAAAAAATGCTTGGTAATATTAAGAACAAAATGTGTCATATGACATCATCCAACTCCAATGAATAGCCATGCAAGTCAAGAGTAAGTTGAATTCTTAGAAGAAATTTCATTGTTCAAATGCAAAAACAGTGTTACTCCGGTAATTTTTTTTATCATTGCCAAGGAGCAGATTAACATGCCAAAACAGAATATGGAAAACTATTCAAAGAATCATGTAAGAATCAAAATACAAGACAAAAGCTTAGTAATTTTCAAAGAATAACATCACCCAAGATGCATTAGATGTCAGTAAATCAACAAAATACATCTTCATACCTCTGGTGTATCAGTCCAGTGTGAGATGCCCTTCAAGAGTAGTGGCAAGTGTACAGGATATAGCCAATCAAATAGAAGCCCATACGTCCTCCGACTGAATGAACATAGATGAAAAGCATTGAAAATTGAAAACCAGACATATAGATAATTTCAGATATCGCGAATATAAAAACCTGTTTGTGGCCATTGCAATGCCCCTGAGATCTCTCATTAACCCAATTAGGGCATACTTCACAGCATCAGTTCGAAACATTGATTCGGGAGTTGATTCCAAAGTTAGAAAAACCTGGGACACCATAAATATATCTCAATACTAGAGCTAAAAGTTAAATCCATAAATGCACAATTAGAACAGCAAACACAACACCAAAATACACTGTAAAGATAATGAATGAATTTCAGATCCTCAAGTGAAAGCAAGTACAGAAGTGTAGTCAGGACTGTTGACAAAAGAATTTAAGCAGTTTCACTCCTGCACTTCAAAATAAAATAAATATCATTCATATTTTCCCCCCAAAATACATTGAGAGGAGTCTTCCCCATCTAGGCAGAATATAATTCCCATATACTCTGACAATGTTATATTGGCAAACACCGAAGAGAGAGAGAGTACTTGTAGAAGTGGTTCCATCGAAGACTTGAATTTCACAGGGCTGTCCTCCATAAATATCAACCAACCAATAGTGTAGTAGAAGGTTGTCCTGCTACGAGAACATCTATACTCTTCCAGGAAAGGAAAGTGCTCTCTCTACAAATTAAGAGTTAAATCTTTTATATTTATGATTCAACATAATTCTATGAAACAAATCAAAGAATAGCGAACTAAATCAGGGAATATGAAAGCCAAATTACGGTATGGTTAGCAACAATGAATTTAGTCGTATCCAATTTCAGAAGCAGCTTGCCGGTCATATAACTGTAACAAAATTTAAAAAGAATATATTAAGGGAGTGCCAAAGACAAGAAATCAACAAAAAGAAGTTGTAGAATCTGTTATATAAACAACAAATCTAATTTGTAGCCAAATAATAAGCTCTTAGCACTGACCCAGATGCCAACTCCAAGAATAAACTTAATGTATGATCAATGACGTCCTCACTCTGAAATAGGAACAGAAAAGGACTAAGATGCCAATAGCACAATAAAAATATGCCAAGAGGCAAATCGAAACAAAACTGTTACCTCTGTGTAACACTTGAGATTAGTAGCAATCTTTCCAACAATCACATTCAATAGTAGTAGATGGTCGTGAAGTCCAAGAAGCTCAGACAATCGGGCATATAGCTGCTGCAACAGATAGAAACAAGCTCAATGGAGAAAAATACAAACGTACACACAAGGAGGAAGTTTATTACCTTGGATGAGTGCACAGCCTGGTCACCTACATAAGACTTTCTAAAATGCTGAAAGAAGGTAAGAACTGCTCGATCAAGTCTTTGCTTACTTAATTCACCGTATCTCTGATAAATGACACCAGAGTCAAAATCATATCAATAGCACAGCCTAAAATGGTTTCCATTAACCGCTTTAAATTTGCTTCACAAATAACAGTACCACAGTCACTTCCTTCTCAACGACCCCCCTCCCCTCACCCCCTCTCTTCTTGTGGGAGAGGCAGGAGAGGTTTGTCCAATGAGATAGTCAGTCAATTACAGAAAAACAGCCCTACTATAAAATTTCTTTTGACAATCTACCTGGGTATGAAGACCACTGTCTGTAACATTTATCAGTTGCAGAACACGAGCTGAAAGTTCTGCATCAAGCACTTCTTGCGACTCACTACTGCAGGAGAGAAATTTAATGGAAAGAAAAAAGCTAATTGTAATGCACACACAGATGAAGAAATTATACGGCAACCGAAAAGGACAAAAGATGAAAATGAGAAGAAAAGATTACCTACAACCAGTGCATTGTTTTATTTTAAGAATAGCAGCAATTATATGAACAATCCAAGCAAGTTTTGCCTCAATGATAGCAAGTTCACTTCTGTCAGTAGCCTGAAGTCGAGCTATGTCCTATCCAAGTGATTCAAAAGCATTAATCAATTATCATGAGACTGTACTCCAGAATAGTACCCTCACTAATTCAAGCTAACATACCGTGTATGATTGCAGAATAGGCTCCATTATATTTATTATGTACACACCACTGCTTTCATACTGTCAAAAGTAAATCAAGAAAAAGAAAGGGACAAAATCATAATCCATTAACTTGAATCCTTCACAAGCTTGTGAAGTCAATAGCTTGGTGCACATGCAATGTAGTAAAAGAACAGTGACAGTAGTTAATCTAGAACCTAGAAAGTTCAAGGCAGTAAAACTAGAAAGTAGACTTGGCAGCTCAACCTGGAATCTGCAAATATAGGGGAAGCAATCTAGCTGATCTTGAAGAAGCTCAACATTGTCCAATGGATTGTCAGGAAGATCATCTGGAAATCCTGCCTATAGAACACACACCAAAAATACAATCAATAAATCCAATCTCGATGCAGTAATTATCAATCAGAGAAGAAAAGTCTACCTGAACAGAGTTAAATCTTGATGTAATGAAGCCTTCAGTAATTTTAGGCACAAATTCATCAAGTAAACTTGGAGTATCACCCTTCAGGTATGGTACAGATGTAACCAATCTGGACCATAGGCCTAAAAGGTAGTACACACTGCTGCTAGCCCACTGAAGAAAACAAACTAAATCAGCAACTAAGAAAGTATGGTTAATCTGGAGCCAATTGATTCAAGCCACTATCAAAGAGGAAAATAAAACCAAGACAGGAGTACCTTTTAACTAAACCCCGCACAGCAAGTAACATAAATAGCATGCATAAACAATTTGCATCAAACTTCAGGAAATTATCTACACACCTGCCAAGAATGCAATGACTTTAAAGTGAACTCTGCTACCAATTGTATCCAGTCACTATAGCCTTCCACATTCACAAGCTCTGACAACTGTAATGCAATTGTACAAATTAGTCATGCTAATGAATTCAAAGGCAGATTAACTAAATCACATCAATTGAAACTTATAACTAAGCAAAATCATGATTTATGAACTCAACGCCAGAATCCATCAGTTGAACAACAATACTAAATTTAAAGAACTGAAAAGGTAACATGCACATAAAAGACAACAAGTAGGAGCATTGCAATTTAACTACAAGACAATGTTTATATAAAGGAATGCAGAGCATCAAACGATATGAGAGCATGGAAGGAAGGTGCAATAAAATACCAGTATGAACGTAAGTAAAAGCTAATTTTTTTATTCAAAAACATCAGGAACTGCAGAAGTATCACATTCCAACCATTAGAAGACTGAAGCTGTTATATAAAACGAAGCTACCGCTAAGTTACTTCTACACAAGAATCATGCAAAATGTAAATCTTAAAGGAATTAGATTCTGTGTTCTTTTTCTCCTCATTTACAGAGAAACAGGTTCGTCTATTTGTTGTTGTTAGGTTGGGAAACATGATTATACATAATTATCACATACAACGTGTATGTATACAGAACTCCTGAGATTCACCAGATTCAAGTTGGTATTCATAAACTTGATATGTAACAACAACATTTTGTGATTTTTATGCAGAATAGAAGGCATAAAAGCTAATCATTGCAGATAGGCTGATATACACTTACATACAAAACCCATAAGTGTACAGGTGTCAAAGTATTAGAAAATATAAAATCCATCTTGGTCATGCAACAGTATGAATTGAAGGAGGAAATCAAGATGCTAAGAGAAGAAAAACAAGAAAATTAAAGGAAAAAAGAAAGAAAAAGGCATAAGAATTCCAAGATGATGTAACAAGTTATCATACATACCATAGAAGGAAATAAAAATCAACACAGTATGTCATTAATAGGTTTTCACACACTATGAAAAGCTACAAGATGTAAATGCGTTAAAAGTAAATGCTCAAAATAATTTGTGTATGGCATGACCAAAAAATAGAGAGAAAAAGAGAGGAGAAGTGCAACATGCAGACATAATTTCATAGAACAGAAACCTGATAGTTCACTTTGAAGCGTCCAAGAAGACGACAAAACTCATGGTAATTGTCATGATCAGCAAGACCTGATTCCCAATAGTACATTTATTAAGCAAATGAAAATAAGTGGAGTGAGAAAAAGAGCTCAGTCAGTAAACTTTGATTGAGGCTTATTGCAGAAATTAGACCAAAGACCACTACAAATTCAACGAGAGCAGCAGTCTCAATACAATCATACAAGCTTCATTCCATAAGCAACTTGCAAGTAAGCAAATTATAAAGCACAATGTTATCCAAAGAACAACCTCAAGTTTAAAAGAAACAAAGAAGCAAAGGAAGAACAGAAAAGACAAGAAAGAAAACATGGACCAAAAATGACAACCAAATAGAGCATGGAATACACAGCACCACACCTCATCATGCTTTTGGGGAAATATTTTTAGAACCTGAAAACAGTAAAGATTATATGTCATTTCCCTAGCACCCATCACTGCAGTTTAATAAGTTAACCTTTTGCAATCCAAGAGTGATGGGAGACTTTAATTTCCAAACTAAAAGATGGAAAGGCATCATATCTTGATTTCTGTTTAGAATCATTAGGACAGCAAGAATTTTACTGAAGGTTTCAAGTCTAGAGTACCTTGTCCTGTTTGTAGAATTTCTTTTGTTCCAGTCATCAGATGTGCCAAAAACTTAGAACGGGCAGCATCATTTGCAAATAAAGAGCGCCTCACAGATGCTAGACGAACCAAACACTCCAACGCCTACAATGGAAATTAAAAAAAAATAGTAGATCTCACACACAAAATGCACACACCCATGAAAAGGAAAGGGGCCTAACATGAACTAACCTCCTTTGAAAGAGGCACTCCTCTAAGAGCATAGTAATCAAAGAAAATCTGCAAAGTTGAGGGATCCTCAAAAACTGGCCTCCAAGATGAAGGAATCTGTAGAACAATTGAACCAATCGCCATTTCACACTCCATCCAATAGTAATGTCATAACTATTTAACTGATTACGAATTTTTATCTAGATACCAATACAAACCATTACCTGAACAGTACCAAATTCTTCTGAACTTTCATCAATTGATGTCCCAACGAAATCGAAAGACAAACACTTCAGCGACAGAGAAAGCGCCAACTCTTGCAATTGACTAGCAACTGTACATCATTATCCAAAAAACCTTTTCAAGACACTTAGAAGTACAGAAAGGCGAGGGTAGGAAGGGAGAAAAAAATGACAAACCCATTACCATCAGTTTTTAGTTGCTGCAGTGATGTTAAAGATATCTGGAATATTTGATAAAGCAATTGATCCCTAAAGGAGCAGGCTACCCTCCGATGATGTGTTGAAGGTAAACCTGGGTTAGCCTGATCATGCAGGCACATGGAATAGCAAAATAAATGTCAGTATGCCGACAACAAAATATGCTCACAAAACAAAATACCTGCAATAGTAATGGTAGTTACAAAGAAGGAGCATATATATAGAAGAAGAGCACACACACTGACTTTAAAAGTCATCACACTTCTTAGCATACATTTACACGTGAAAATAAAATTATCTAGGTAATGCTTTTGCTAACAGCAAGATACGAATGCTTAAACTCACAGAACGTTTCACTGCTATCCATCATCTTTACATGTGGAAAAAGTGACAACAAATCAACCCCTTGTCAATATGAATCTAATAAATGAACTTGAGAATTTGAAATAGAGGGCTATGAAAAAGATACTTGTTAGTTAAGTTTCAATTTCTGATTTTACACAAAGAATAACAAACAAGCAAAGAAGCCACTGCACAAAATGTCATTCCAAGAAAGATATCTACTTGACTAGGCTGAAAAAGCCATACATCGATTTCCCTTTTAATTTAATTAGGGACTCGTAAAAGGATTGTTAAAGGAAGTAACTAATGTTCAATTCATACAAAAATTACTAATTTAAAGACAAAGTTGCAGTAAAGTACTTAGATCACTCTTATTTCCACACTTATCAAAAACAATACCATGCTAGTGTATCATTTCACCATTATTTTCAAATCTTCTACAAGAATTGAGCATATAAACATCTTTTGAGATATATATGCAATGACTGAAAAGGTAACAATTTCTTTAGCGGATTACAAAATTATGACACAGATTTACTTCACTGAATGCAGGATAGTAATCAATAGTCAGCAAAACAAAATGCTAACTAACCTGATTCATCTCAGAAACTAGTTGATTCAGTATCTTCAAACCAATAGCATAGTGATCTGTTGATGCCTGTAGAGAGAGAGGGAGATTACGACATCAGATCAGATTATGAATTCTTATCTAGATTTTTCACCCTTATAAGGTAGCCAAGAATGAAACACATCTAACCAGTGGGCTAGAGAGGAAAATATAAGAATTTTGTATTTTATAAGTCTTGGCTAATTGCATTTGTTATGCATTGCAGAAATGAAAGCAATCAAAAGATTTGGTTAAACTCTTATTCCATTTTGAGTTAAACACGTTAACAGCTGCAACTAAAAATGGTTAAAAAAAACTAAGAATCATTTGAATGTAACAACAATGGGAAAATATGTAAGTAAATATCACAATCCAGAAAGGCACAAAGATTAAAGGTAGTAAAGGCATATATTTCATCTAACCAGAACACCAGATGAGAAAAACAAAGCATTATTTGGCAGGCAAAGAGACGTGAAAAATAAAATAATTAAAGAAGAAGGAAAACTAGTAATGTCCCAATCCCAGGGCACATCAATGCTCGTATGTAGCCAGATGCAAATGCAAGCAAGCAAGCACAAAGCAATGCTGCTGTTAACCATTTTAGATAAAGCAAAGATCACCTGACTCAAAAAGTTTGTAGAGTCCTTTACCACGTCTCTAAACCTATCATCGTCAAACCACCCAAACTTTGTAACTCGACAAAGAAGTTGTACTAGAGAAGCGATAACAAAGGGCTGCAGCTTAGGTCCTCGACTAGCCAGATAGCTAACAAGGTAATTGCCTAATACCAAAATAACAAGCAACAATAAGAATCCACCATCTCAGTTCCTCTGCAAACAAAGGAGGAAATATTGCAAAAACTAAAGTGATGATTATTACGGATATCAAGACGAAGCTGTAAAGAGAGGCTGTGCTCAGTAACTTGCTTCAACAAGCTAGAACTAGCAAGCATCAATGCATATGGAGTCAGAGCATTGTCAAGAATGTATTGGCATTGAGAAATGTATTCAGTATTAACAGAGAAGCATTTCAAAGTATTCTCAGCATGTGCTCTTTCGACTGAATCTTGTGAATTATATAGCCTCTCACACAATGCTTCTAGCTGCGCAAGGCTCTCCATCGAGTACCTAAAAACGTCCACATCCAATTAATCATCACATTAATCAAACACAAGAAAAACAACTTCACACCCGCACTCACAAACTCAACCAAGCAAAACACCAATCAGAACGAAGGCTTCAGAAAGCTTCCACAACACTAGTAAACCACATGCACGTAGTTTGATTATCGTCGGTTCATTGCACGAACCAAACTAAATCACCGTCAATGCGGAATCGTTTCTCGGAAACAGCAATTGCAACAAAACGAATCCATATCACAATCAAGAGTTCCGGAAAATTCCAGAAAATGATCGCCGATTAAAATGAACTTGAAATCGATTGTTCAGTGAAGCAAATCCTCAAACCAAGCAAACACATCCAAATAAACACAAAAAGGATGACGAAACGAGAGAGGGATTACCTTCGGATCCAAGGTAGATCTGTCTTATTAACAAAAGGCGTTTGTTTCGGATTGGTAATGTGAAGAAGAAAGCAAAGAATTTTTTTTTCTTTTTTTGCTTCCTTCTTCAACCCTGATGGAGTCTTCAATGTTTGTTTCTCACTCTACGAATAAATACGTTATACATTTTGGTATTTATATTTGCTAAAACACATAATGAAAAATAGCAAAAGACTCGAACTTTGTTTTCAAGTTTCCTTGGATAAAGAGCTTATACGTTTTAAATAAATTACTGTCTTAATTCATATATTTTCACATGCACGTTTTTTAATTCTAATGTGCATAATCTAGTTAAACTTCTTTCAATTAGAGATGAATGGCAAATTGACTTTAATTAATGAGTAAATTTCAAATAATTTATTACGTTCAATTTAAATAGTTTGAACAAATGTTTTAAAAATCGGACCGGACATCGAATCGGTCGAATGAAAAGTTTAAGGTTTAAAGGTTCAACCAACAGTGAACCGCTATAAAACCGGTAAAACTTATAAGAATAAGTAAAAATAAAATATTTTATTGAAATAAAAAATACATCAATGTCTATTATTATATAATGAACTAATAATAAATAAATATGAGTCTAATATAAAACTTAAAATAACAATAAAAATCAAAATTGTATTTCTAAAAGAAGTTGATCTCATCATCGTCAAAAGCTCCAAATTCTCCAACGTTACTTAAAGATTCGTAAACTACGCTTTCATCTAAAGTATTTACATCAACTTCTTCTACTGCATTAAAATAAATTACAAATTATTAATGTATGAAATTATTCTCAATTATAAACTTGTAATACAATATAATTTTAACTTAAATATGATCAAAATAAGATGTGAACTGACGATCAGTAGATGTTCTTAATTCATTCGTTGTGATAAATACATTTTCTTCATAAATCATCTTTTCAAGTTCATTATAATCAAGATCAGGCGATGGTTCTTTTTCTTCGATCCAAAAATCTTTATGTTTAAGACAATCAATATCAAATGAATCATATATTCTCTTCTTACTAAGCGCTCTGAACATATAATAGAGAAATTATAAAGTCAAAAATAAAAATAAAATTATTGAAATAAAAACAAAACTATAAAATACATGTTCTTCATTTTTAGATTATAAGTAACGTAAATAAGGTTAAGTCTTTGATGTTCTAAACGATTCCGTTTCTTCGTATGAATCCGTTCAAAAACATTCTAATTACGTTCACAACTTGATGCAGAAGTTGTTTGACTGAGCACCATAATAGCGAGTTTTCTCAATGTTAGAGCACTATCACCGAATAATCTCCACCACTCATTTGTATTTTAAATTAATAGTTATGATAAAAATATATATTAGTAATAAGTAAATAATGAATTAAAAGTATAAAACTTACTTGGCTACAATTTTTTCATCATAAGTTCTCTCTCTGCTGATGATCTAACAAAATTCTGTAAACTTTTACGATATAGTTTAATTTCATTTATCGCTTGTAATTGCTCTTCAATAGAAAAAACACCTTTGCATTCAATTACATCAAACAAACTGCTTATAATATTAATTGTATGTGCTTCTCCACTATATAAGCAATAAGGATTGAGAAAATAAGCTGTTAAGTGGATCCTTTGAGTAAGATATTTATCCCATCGTCAATCAATAATATCTATATAAGTCTTGTGCAATTTCTCCTTCCCTTTAAAAAGATTTATAATTATTTTGTGAGCTCTATACATACCATTATATATATACCTCAAAGATTACTTTTCATTTGAGTCAAGAATCCTCAACAACCTTATAAGCGAAGCCACAATCTTCATAATGATCAAGCAAACACCCCAAAATTTATTATCTAGAATAATAGCACAAGCTTCTTTTCCTTTTTCACTCTTTGATAATTTATGACTTGAAAAGTGTTTACTTGTAACCAAATTTTGAAATAGTTTCTTATGTTGGTAAGCACTTTTCAAAGTAATAAATGTAGTTGCAAACTTGGTAGTAGCAGGAGGCACGATCTCAACCTAATCTTCTTGTTGTCTTAACCGAGACAAAATTGTGACATGATTATACATAAAAATTGTGATCTTAGATGCGCGTGAAGCAAGACTAGAAATAGGATTCATACCACCAATATCATTTAAAATAAGATTTATATAATAAGCAGCGCATGGAGACCAATAAATATGCCCATACTTTGATTGTAATAAGTACCCAGCTGATACATAATTAGCTACATTATCTGTAACAAAATGCACAATATTCTTTGGTCCAACCCACTCGACAATTTCAGAGAATAATTTAGACAAAGCATTAGCACTTTTTACCATGTCAGAAGTATCAACAGACTTGATAAAAGTTGTTCTAATATTACAATAAATCAAGAAATTAATCAAGGTTCTTTATCTTTGATAGTCCACCCATCTACCGTAATAGTGCATCCTGTTGATTCCCAACTAGATTTATATGCATCCACAATTAATTGACATTCCTTTTCTAAATCTTGAAGCAAAGGCACACGTAACTTATAATAAGATGGCGCCTTAAATCCTGGACCTATTGCTATTGTAGCATCAATTGCTTCTTGAAAATATGGTGAATTTAAAGCATTTAAAGGAATACATGAGTGATAAAACAATCTAGCCCATGCTCTTTTACATCGCAAAACAATATCCTTATCAACCATAAATTTTTTTAGTCTAGGTTGAGAACCAAGAGTAGTTCTTGGAGAAAAATAAGAATTTATGTCAATAGTAGCTTTTCTTTTTCCTTTATCTATTACTTGTGGTGCTTCATCATCTTCATCATGAGCCTCTTTATTTTCCCTTTTCCTTTTCACTTGTTGCTGCAAATATTTTCCAATCATATCATGTACATCGTTACTTTTTTACAAGAAGCAATATTACCCTTAACACTAGCAAGATTTCTTTTATTCTAAAAATTCCTCCCCCTTTAAATATTCTACCACAAAACGTAAAGTTATATTGAATATTCCCATCAGATGCTTGAGAAGAAGAAAAATAATTCCATGTTGGATCAAACTTACCATAAGTAGAGGATGATTACATATTCTCCATTATGATTTAACCTAAAAAAATAAATAATAATTGGGTATACTATTTTTAGGGCAAAAGTATAAAACTTAAATAATTCTCATTATCAATTGTAATAAAGAAAACCAACAGCAACAGAATAGATATACAAAAGACCAACAAATGTTCCTCACTTATTAAACTTTGCTCCAGTAATTGCTCCACTTCAAATAACCTAACCAAAAATATTGCTACTTTTCAATTTTGGTGTTTTAGATCAACAAATTAAATAGCTGAAAGAATATATAACCCAAGTATCAAAACCAAAAATTGATATGAAATATAGTTCTAAATATTATAGAAATTTGTAAAGGAAAAAAGTTGGGAGTTCTTATTTTTTAAAAATAAAATTTTTAGATAATCATTCTTTTCCATCAAATAAAATTATTTAAATATTGCACGTGTTTTTGCAAAAACAGTCATAAGACACATATGTTTCCTTGTAGGAATAAATAGTCTATGATCGAATCCATCTGTCAGACACAAAATAAATGAAAATTTGAGGAGTTAATGGTTTATAGATTAGAACAGCAAAATTTAATATGTGATCCTCATCAATGTACTGCTTCTTCAGCATAAAGTATCTATATGAAGTATGTTCTCACCAGCATTATCCTCCATAATAACCTAAAATGGTTCTACATATCCATGGACCTTGTCCTCCCACTAAAAGTCTGGAGTTATTGTAAGTTCAACCCTCAGTATAATGAGTGTAATTGGCTGTAGATGCGCAACAAGGTTTAGCTTTGGGAATTGGTCGATGAATTTGTGCAACGTTCTGCCCATCTTTGGAAAATAAATGAGCTCACCAATCTCCAATGACGAGAGATTGTAGTACCTCCCCCATGCCAAATCTTTCTTCTCCAACTTCATCGAAATCTCATTTGGGATCCCATTAAATTGGTGAAGAGGTGTTTGGACATTCCACATCCTCCTGTTTAACATTTTGCATAAGTTCAAAGCCTTCTTGAATAATTGTGCCCAACCACTTTTTAAGACAATCTCAAACAAAGCTTGTACAAGACGACCAGCACTCTGACCAATACAAAAAAGATAAATTAGAAGAAATGAATAAATATGAGCATTATAAATTTGACAAGAAAAGAAAGATATAAAGAAAATAGGACATCAAAAGAAAAGTGAACCTAAGTTATGGACACCATATCAGAAGTTAATGAAAGCCCTTCAAGCTTCATTTGTGAAATATATGCCTGTAGCAAAACATTTATCTTTGCACTAGGCTCTTCCAAGCTTTCCTTGATGGGAATTGACACCCGTTCTAAAAGCTTTGCCAGTTTTATCTTTTCATCTTACCTCGGTCATATACTTGAACTCTTCACTGAGAGAGAACATATGGTAAAGCTCAATATCACCCATTGTTGGCTTCAGATGCTCATTATAAGTGGAAATTGTTCCATAAGTGGTATAATAGTAGCTCGCAATCTGACCTAGATCAGTGACCTAAAAATATCCACTTTTCCTGTCGTACTTAATGAGATTGTTCTTGTCCAAGATAGTTGTGGTAGAATGAATCTGCAAAAAGACCATTAGAACTAGATTAAACAATTAGAAACAAAAAATGGAAGCACATAGGTCAAACTGAATACCTAAAAAGTTCAGTTAAATCAAAACAAAAGGAACATTACTATTTGCACAACAACAATAATAGGTTGTAAAAAGAAGTTGTCATGATTAAAGGGTAGATGATAAGACAAATTGTAGATAATTACAGAACTATTATCCAAACTTTGTATGAATGTATGAACAGAAATAAGTGGCCACTGCTATGTTATGTAAAAGCTAAAAGCCCCCTCAGAGTAAAATGTTAAATAACTCTTCTGTTTATCTTTTTTATGGAGTTCCCAAACTACATAGTTTATTTGCAATTTTTCTCACTTCATTAGCTTTTTTACTTGTATAACTAATAAATATTTTCTTAGTTAAAGGATCATATGATATGCACAGTATCAAAACTAAATTAGAAACTAAAAGAGTCATCTTAAATGAGCAACGCGCCACTGAAAATACAAAGGGGAAAAGAAATTCAAGCTGCTATCCTCAATCTAACCATGAAATCACATAAAAGAATGGAAAAAAGGAGATGTATGACAAAATTAACATGAATTAGAATGGCCTAGATATGAGGAGAAACACTCTTAATCCATATCGAAGAGTTCAGTGCTTACCAAGTCGGCCCTCCTTTCCTCTAACATAATATCTCGCATAAGAACATCTGATGCCAAGCCGTAAATTCCACAGATCCCATTTATTTTCATAAAAAATAACATGGAAACTTCCAACTAGATGTTGTTTAATTCAAAAAACCAGGGAAGGCAAGAAAGAGAATGAATATACTAAAGTAGCTAGCTCTTAAGAAATTCTAGATCCTTGATAGAAGAGTAAAGCAGATCTAAGGAAAGGGTGTTAAAATTAAACTGAAACAAATAGGAGTGTCATAACAAAGATGGATAGAAATCTAAGAACATTTCTTTTCTTGATAGAATCTTAGTCTGATTCGATTCTTCTGGCCACTGACATTTTCAAGACATTCATACCATTGATTTTAAAGAAGAAAAGCACTTAAAGCTAAACAAAAAAGGAAAAGTTAGGTGTTTGTGTTTGAGAGAGGGACTTTACAGAGCAGAAGTTAGTAGGTTCTTTCTCTGTTTGTAAGCTGTCGTCTTACACTTCAACCCCTTTTCTCCGTTGTTGTCAATAAGTTTCATAGCTTCATCTTCGTGCTTCCTCGTATGTGTGTGTGAGAGAGAGATGGGTGACTACTGTAATTCGTTGAAATAAGCAGGCAAAAGGGGTTAGAAATGAGATCTAAGAAAAGAGAAAATGGTGGAGGCAAGGAAAGAGTTTGATTTGTGAAATCTGTACTTTAATTTAAGAAGACAAGAGAAGGTGATGGAGAGGAGAGGAGAAGCCCGAGAGGATTCGATGAAATGAATAAGAAAGTAGCCTTCAGGTAGATAGACCAATTGGACTGGTTTGATAAAAAATCAGTCAGTTCGTTGATAAATCGATCGGTTTTAATACATAGAGGTTATTAAGTAAAACCGAACTAGACCACTGGCTGGTTTAAACTTTTTTTAGTCAGACTACTCGGCCTGGTTTGATTTTTAAAACCTTCGTTTGAGCAAATGGCAATGAGAATTACTGAGCGAAGAGAGAGAAGGTATGATAAGCTTAGGAAGTAGGGGGCTATGTGTAGCACCCCATTCCCGCAAAACCTGAACCCGATATCAACAGTGATACCCGGATCCGTGCCCCGCGAGGGTGGCGTGTCACATCACTTAACAAAACTTGGTACACTTTTTTTTTTGAAACACTTTACACTTATCACATATGTATACCCACTTTTTAAAACACTTTATCTATTAATCTGAAAGCGGAACACATTACAATTACACTGAAAAATCACAACACTTTATTTGCCACTTGGGCCCATTTTCAATTTCACAACACAATGTTTTTCCAGTACAAAACTCTCAAAATTAACTGTAATAATTAAATACAA
>JAOTJB010000005.1:6990229-7001856 GCA_027123815.1 Erythroxylum minutifolium
ATCCATATTGAAAACAAAATAAAGCAATTTTATCTTATTTGATCATGTTGTTAAGCTAATGCAATCAACTCACAAGAGGATATCACCTTTAATGGATTAACTCATTCGCCCCGTTCACCTTACCTAATTTCCCTAAATTTCAACTTACTATGCTAAACGCTTGGACTAAATGCATATATATAACTAAGTCTCATAGTAATCGTTCCCTAGCATATAATTTGTACATTATCCGTAATATATGCATATATAGCACAAAAATAAATGAATTAATGTATGCAAAAGGTGGACAAAATAAAGTAAAAAAAATGTAAAACCAAATTAGCAAAACAACATCTTATAACCCAATCAACATATTGTATATACACCCAATTCAGCTACTAAAACTAAAGGATTAGGTATCCTACTATTACGAAAATATTCCATATACACCCAATTCAGCTAACCCAATCAACATATATTCCCTAATCATGTCATTACAGAAATATGGCATATATACCAAAGAGGAGATGCACGAGACATACCAGAGGAGATGTAGACGGAGAGAAGACACATGAGAGCAAATTTAGACGGCGACGGTGACCAAAGGAGATGAAGACGGCGATGAGTGGAGGTGCGGCAACGACAGCAGACGCACAGCGAGGAGGGAAGAACCAGAGGAAGAAAGAAGAAGGAAGGTTCGAGGTTCCCTTTGACCCTCGAACTAGAACGACGTCGTTTAGTATTAAGCCAAACGAAGTTGTTTTTGATTTTTTAAAACGATTAATTTGAATTTACCGACGAAACACATTATCGTTGGTAAAAATATGACGTAACGTAAAATTCACCGACAGAAACAATATCCCTATTTAATTATGGGAAGAGTTCTTACCTAATTTACTAACAGTTATGGAGTTTTCGTCGCTATATTTCGTCGGTAAATGTGCGCGAATATTTTTCCTCCACCTTTACCGACGACAATTTCGTCCGTCATAAAATGAAAATTTTCATGACAGATTTACTGATGGATATTTATTTTCTGTCGATAATTAGCTATGGAATCGTTTCCGCTGGTAATTTTCTGTCGCTAATATATGGTTTTCTTGTAGTGTAAATAAGTTAATTGGTCACTTATATAGGCATTTAATTATAACATAAATTTCCTAGTTATGTTTGTAAGTTCAAGTATGAATTGAAGCGTTGATAATTAATACAGCGATGTCCTAAAGCTATGGAATCATGCATTTAGGAATCATGCTTTTTACTAATAATATATTAAATTTAAATGATTGTTATATGGTTTAAAATTCCCACTTAGAACTTCGTACAATGATAATAACCTAGAAAGGAGATTTTATAGATGCCCCAAATATTCCGTAAATTTTTTAATGAGGTAAAAATATTGGTATATATGTTTAGTGTTTATTTTATTAATTATTAATTTTATTTCAAGTTGGAAGACCTGATTTTTTTAAGTATTATAATGAGAAATTAGTGAGAGTGATGTTGAATTGATTCATAAATTGAAGAAATAACTATGTATATTGAAGAAAGAGGTCCAAACAACCACAACAGAATCAAGTATAACGTTAAAAATTAAGGAGTAAATAAAGCTCATGAAACAAGACATAAATTGTTTGTGCCTCCACCCTTTGTTTGGAATAGTGAATAGCATTTAAGCATGCTTGCAAGAGTATCCATAAAAATCTCATTCCCGAAAATTATATAATTGGTGTCTACCAATTCTTACACTACGTTTTTCATCGCCCTTTTACACTTCATATACCCCATCTTCATATACGAAGAATAAGATACCTTTTGCATAACTAATATAATTATAAGCCCTTCAACATTATCAATTCCATGTCAAAAGCTAGCAGATTCATAAGTATTCTTTATCTCTACAATAGCCCAAGCCAATAGATACATCCCTCCATTACCATCCCTCTTAACTACACTTAATAATTGGCCTTAGAATTCTGTCTTCAAAAGGCATCTATAATACCATAATTAGCTTCAAATGACTCCATCCTTAGTTTTTGGCATCAAAGCAAGTGGATAACCTTTTGAATTGCATAAATGAGATAAAGAATTATGAAAAAATATATAACCTTACTATAGTTGCTTAATGATATAGACGCATAAATATAATTTTGTATAACTTTAACAGAAGTATCTCCATTCCTTACTAACTGCAACTCCACTATTAAATTTGGGTTACTAATCCTCAACTCATATACATATCTTTGTAACTTGTCATAATCGTTGGTAAAATCAGTTTCCCTCTCTATTCTCAATCTCCACTTTGTTGATCTACATATAATTTAGTTAACAAATATATTCAGTTTTTCTCTATACTCTTAAACCATTATAGTTGTTGAGATACTAGGCCTATCAAGAATTCTTTTCCTAAAATGTTTCACAAGGAACATTGCTAAAACCAATTTACATTTGTTAGTAGTGAAACAACTACGTTTAGGATTGTATATCTTCACTTTGAAACAACATTCATTCTTTTCACAAACAATATATAACTCGCATGGGCGTCCTTAGTATCCTAACTCTGAACCTATGGCTTTCATTATTTTAAACATGATATTATACCTTTTTTGTACTACATAATCTATAATAGAATCTTTAAATTCTTTAGTTGTTCCAAACTTTATCCCCAATCTCCAATATGATGCAATATCAGTTAGATTATGCCTAATACTAATACTAATACTTGGTCTTTCTAATGGTTCACCAAGCTCTTTTTCGCTTATATATTCATCACTACCAGTAAAACCACCTCATTCAATTTAATCAATTTCAAACGGTTGGTGGTCATCATGAATTTTAACTTGTATAAAACCCTCATCCTGGTCCCCATCATGATCATCCCCGACTTTATCAGCTCGTCCATCAACTCTTTCACCAACTCCTTCACTAACTTTGCTAACATGTTCATCATCAACATAATAAACCTTAGCACTACTTACCTCTTCACCTTTACTATCTCTATCCTCTCCTCTAGTTATAAGTAACATCTCTAGAGCATGGATTTGGGTATCTAACAAATGTGTTACATAAACATTAACCATTTGATGGATTTTTACAAGGTTAATAAGCCTCAGAAAACTTTAGTTTGAATTAATGTCTTAACAACTTAGTAAATTTGAAATTGAGTACACTGTAATATACCTTGTGAATTTGAAGGTATCCAAACTCCTTTCCCATGTCACATATTTTCCTATAGCTAATATAATTGAGGTTTACTTTGTAAAAAACACTTGTTTGCCTATTTACATATTTTAACATTGATTTGACTGCAAACTTTACACTATAAAACAACTTTAGGCAAACAAATTAAGCCATTACATACCTAATCATAAGAAAGGGGAAAGGATTATAGACAAATTTAGTAACATAAAAGGATAATGCACTTGGTTATAGCCAAATTAGTAACAGAAAAGCCAAATTCATTTACTGTTATAACAATTTACACACAACATGTTATTACAGTTTAAAAGCCAAATCAATTTCTATTATTAATACTTAGTCAATGCAAATAATTAGCAAAAAATGTATTCAAAAGAGTTTATGTAATTAACTGTATACTCCTTCCTGATAAAATTTGATGTTTGTGATATAAGTGATTCTTTCAAAAATTAAATAATTATCTTGATAAAAAGAAAAAGAATACTAAGTTTTTATTTTAAGACCAAAGTAAGTAATATTAAATAGTATTAGAGCTCTCAATTAATTTAAGAGATTGTAAATTCAAATAAAGTTTTAAAAGAGAACATGTAAACTCGAGGAGGGAAGATCGTGTAAAATGAGATACGTTTGTAAATCCTTTTCATTGAGGTATATGATAATTGATTGTAAGAAGTTTGACAATGAAGATTGGTTAGCTTCAATCTTAGTTAGGATGAACATTCAATTATAAAAACATTTAAAATCTTAAAGTAAAATTTTTGGTCTATCTGAAAGCAATAGGCCTAATGGTCGTAATCAATATAGTTTTGACTATTAATGGAGGCTTTAACTTGAACTTATTGAAATCATAAATTTAAATCAAAATTGGGTTATTGGGTGGTAGACTTATAATTATAAGATATTTGAGTTTGCGTGATATAGACTAAGTTCATAGTATGTTTCTTGGGCTATTTTCAACTCTATAGGCCTATAAAAACAACTACAAATAGGTAGGTTATTCTCAATAAAGATAATATAATGCTTAAATCAGATAAAGCTGAGGGGTTAAAGTATGGATGTTTAAAAAATTTAATCCAAGTCAAAGGGTATCATAATCTTGTATAACTACATTCTAGAAAAAAGGTTAAACTCAATAGATAAACGGACAAGTATAAAAGGCCTACAACTTTGATGCCTCTAAGCACAAGTTATGAATAGGTTCTTGAAGGAAGTTAAAGAATTTTGTGGTGAAAAACGTTGGCTTCTCCATGCTAGCATTATGCAATATATATATGATACAAGATAGAGTTTGTTAACTATACAAACACTAATATCTCAGCAACTACACACACAATTGCGAGATAGTTTCCTGATTTGGTTCTTATGCTCGTTGGTTAAATCAATTTAAATATACATATTCCATATTTACACAAATACGGGATATTTACAGCTCATTATTTCCTATTAATTTGGAGTATGAAGATCACAAATGCCCAACTTGTGTAATAGTTAATGAAACTGTTGATGCCCAAGAACCTTCATAAAAGTATTAGCCAATTGTTGAGATGTATGCACATAAGCAGTTATAATATTACCAGCTTGAATTTGATCTAAAACATAGTGACAGTCAATCTCAATATCCTTTGTGTGCTTATGGAAAACCGGATTAGAAGCAATGAAGTAAGTTACCTTATTATCACTATACAAATGCATAGGAGCACGATGGTAAACACCAAGTGACTTTAAAAGTGCCTTGAGCCAAGTTAATTCACATATGGTGGTAGCCATGGAGCGATACTCAGCTTCAGCTAATAAACGAGAGATGGTATGTTATTTCTTCGTCTTCCAAGAAATTGGGGAATGTCCTAACATAATAAAATAACCAGTCAAGGAGTGTCTACTTAAAGGACAACTGGCCCAGTTGGAGTCATAGAGGGCATAAAGTTAAAGGTCACTATCACGTCGTAATAAAAGACCTTAACCCAAGTTGACTTTAAGTAACAAAGCACACAAATTGCAACATCTTAGTGTTCTCGTCAAGGGGACTGCATAAATTAAGCCAAAATACATACAAAATAATTAAGTTTTGGTTGCTTAATAGTGAAATAAGTCACCCAACAAGCCTATGATAGCTCTCGAGATTAGAAAGCAGAGAACCAGTGGCCAACACCAATTGGTGATTTTGCTCAATCAAAAAAGCAGCATGTTTAAAACTAAGAAGATTGGCCTCTGTTAAGATATCTAGAGCATAATTTTGTTAACAAAGAAAAAGACAATCAGAATTTCGAGCCACCTCAATACCCAAGAAATATTTCAAACGAACCAAATCTTTAATGTAAAAGTATTTACTCATATGGGACTTCAAATCAGTAATAGCAGCAGTAACATTACCGACAATAATAAGGTCATTCGCATACACAAGGACAGAAAGAGAAACAGAGACCTTATGGAGTGTAAATAAAGAATAATCTGCATAAGACTGTGAAAAACCAAATTGCTTCAAAGCAGCTACCAATTTAGCAAATCTATTGCAGGGAACTTGATGAAGTCGATAAAGTGACTTACTTAAGTGGAAGACCTTAACAGAATGAGAGGCGAAAAAACCTAGCGGCAATCAAATATAAACCTCTTTATATAAGTCACCATGAAAAAAGGAATTAAAGACATTCATTTGATGCAATTCTCAATCTTTTACCACAACGAAAACAAGAAAAGTTCTAAATGTAACCATTTTAGCTACATAAGCAAATGTTTTGGTGAAGTCCTCGCCCTCTTTCTAATTATTTCCAAGAAGAATAAGATAAGCCTTGTGTCACTTAATAGTACTATCATAATTATATTATATGTGATAAACCCATTTACAACTAATAACTTGCTTACTAGGAGGAAGATCCTCAATAGTCCATGTGTCGTTAGCCTTAAGAGCTTGAATTTTAATTCCATAGCTTCCCTACGCCTAGGGTCATACGTAGCCTCTCAGAAAGAAACAGGCTCAACCTCCCTGTCAATAACTGCAACAAAAGTCTTATGTGTAGAAGAGAATTTGTCACATGAAACACAATAAGCTATAGGATACAAATTACGTGAGGACACCAACGAAGGGGAACTCATGACACACTTAGTTGTATTGGTGACCAAATAATCCTTGAGACGAATATTGAACTGTTTTTGATGATGACCACACCCCATATTAGTGACACAAGTGCTACTGTCCACAGGATATGGGGATAGCTTAGAAACTTGCTCAACAACACAATTGGCCCCATCATACTCCCCCTTATTTCAAATCCCCCTATAGGTTGACAACAATGGAAGATACTTTACAATATGCTAGGCACTTGGTCACAGGTGAAGACTCTAAGTTGGAATGTGGAACCTTGACATAATTGGGAGCATGTGGGTTGGTGGGGGACAAAATGGGTGAGGATGTCGAGTTATGGGTAGCAAGATATAGAAATTGAGTTTCATCAAATAACATATCCTGGGATACAAAATACTCCCTTATCTCACCCATTAAATGGATTGAGACAGCTCGGGAAAAATCATCGACTATTGTAAGAAAATAATATGTTCCACAAGAAGAAGGAATACTATATGGCCCCCAAACATCACTATCAATTAATTGAAAAGATTCTTAAGCAATATTTGAACTTAAAGGAAAAACATCTCTAGTCTACTTGGCACGCAAACATACATCACACAATTTATTCTACAAAGAACTGCTAGAATTTCAAGAAACTAAACTAACAATTTTTTAAGATGGCTGCCCCAGCTATAGATGCAGCAATTCTAGCCCCTTCTTGCTATAAAATTTGCATGAATTTACTTTTCAAAAAAAACTTTGCACGAATTGCGACAGTTACACCACAAAATAGGTAGACCCCTTCTCGTTGTTCACTTACTCCAATCAGCACCCTTAAAATGAGGTCTTGTATCACACATAACTTATTAGTAAAAGTGATAGTATACTGTATATCATCAATCAATTGAGCAATATAAATAAGATTGCATTTCAACTCTGGCACATAAACCACAAAGAAGGATTTCGCGATCAAGTTGAATTGTTCCCGCTTAAGTTATATATGCAATATCACCACTAGGAAAATCAATAAGAGAGAGCACAAGCTTATATATATCACTCAAAAGAGATTTGTTACTAGTTATATGATACGAGGCATCACTGTCGAGCAACAATCTAAAGGGGGCATTTTACCTTTCAACGTTAGAAGCAGTAGGCTCACACATACTCAATAAATTAACAAGAGCAGACCATTCCTTGTTGCTAAGTCCAGGAAGGTGACTTTTCGCACTAGTCAGCACAACATTATTCTGATCAGAAAGTTCCTCGATGCTTTGTGTCGCATTTGTAACAACCTTTATACTACGACCCAAAACCTAGCCGTTTCCTCAGCTGTGTCCATCGCACCTTCCTCCTCTGCCACGGTTGGAAGACCACCACTCTAGGTAACTATGAAGCTGAAAACAGTAGCAACAATTTTTCTTATGCATCTCTCTTTCTCACGTTTGTCTGTCTCTTGCACATTTGTCTCTCTTTCGCACATTGTACCTTAATGTCTCTTACTCCTACACACCATTGTTGAGGAAATTGAATCAATGTGTATTTTACTCTGTTATTTTTCTTAATTATGATTAATAATACTTAATTAACAAAATAAGTATTTAGTAATCTTATTATTATTCGTAATATAGATTGATAAAAGATAATGTATTAAAATAACCAAAAAGTGAGCCCTAGTGTCACATTGCAAATGGGACCCGTTATATAGATTTTAGACTATGTGTCACACTTATCATATGACATTGAAAACCCCTTTTTAAGTTAAAATTTTATTTTTTAAGTTAAAAATTTAAAAATAAATGTTACGTCAGTATTGATGTAACATTTAACTAAAAAGAGTTAAACCCATCAGATGTTTCACCCTCTTAAGGTCTGTTTTGGACGTTTTGTAAATGTTGAGATCCAATTTGAATGCATTAAAATATTAGGGTTTAACTAGGGATGATAATAGGCTGGCCCATAGGCCCAGATTTTGATGTTTTCAGTAGACCGATCCATGGCCCAGGCCCAGATCTAGACTGGTCTGAGATCTAACTGTTTTAAGAAAAGAGTTAAGTCTCGTATAGGCCTAGGCATGGGTAGCTTAGGTCTAAACCCAATTAAAAAAAACCTTATTTTACACTTTTAATTTTTTAAAAATTATTTTAAGAAAATTAGCCCGTTGGCATCCTTAAGTTTAACTTCTATTATAGTGTAAATGTTGAAATCGAAAATACACTTTTAACCTTTGAACTTATAAACTTTTGGATTTAAAAAATTAGGAAAAAAATTGTGAGTAAAATTATGGATTTTTCACGTAAGGGAAACTTTATAAATCAACAGAAAATATGTTACCACGAAACCAATCATAGTCGATGCATCTATATACGGACTTTATAGTTCATATTGTTACAACTACATAAAGACTTGCTGAGACTTGAGTTGACAAACACTAATGGTATGTTTGGTTGATGGGAACAACTATACCATTCCTCTCTTATACTTGGTAATAACTTATTACTTTGTTTGGTTAAAAAAATGATACAGAATAGACAATCTTTAGGTTTGGATATCCCTTCAATTTGTGGAATACCTAAAGCAATCCTTCCCCTGTCTTTATCTATTCTGAGCATGCTGGGAATAAATGTCATGACTTGAGGATAAATTTATCCTTCTTTACCGCGAAAGAGGCTTGTCCATCTCCCAACCTTCAAGTGATTCTCTTGTCCAACCTAGCCTTCGATCGTCTGTCCCTTTCTTCTGGGTAGGTTAAAAATGTTCTTTCCCAGCAAGTTTTGTCCCTCTCTTAAATCATCGCCACTTTTTTTCAACTTGTTTTTGGTTTAAGGTCTGTTGTTTCCTTGTTTGGTGCATGAGGTAGATCGATTTTTTTAAGTTCATGGTCTCTTCTGGTTTCACCATTTTTGTATTGTTTGTGCTCTTGAATCTCACCGGCCGTTTAATGCTTCTTCTTCTTTTTTTTGGGTTTTTTTCTTCACTCTGAACTTGAAATTTTTGGGTTTAATGCTTCTTCTTCTTCCTTTTTACGGTACTGAAATTTTTGGGTTTAATGTTTCTTTTTCTTCTTTTTTGTGGTATTGAAATTTCTAGGTTTAATGCTTCTTCTTCTTCTTCTTTCTTACAGTACTGAAATTTCTAGGTTTAATGATTCTTCTTCTTCAATTTTGCGGTACTGAAATTTTTAAGTTTAATGCTTCTTCTTCTTCTTTTTTCCAGCACTGAAATTTCTGGGTCTGATTTGCATTTTATATAGATGGCTATTGCATAATTGCATTTTGATATTACGATACTGCTTCTTCTTCTTCTGAAATTATGATACTATTTCTTCTTAACATAATTGCGTTTTCCATAGAGGGCTATTGCGTAGAGGGCTAACGTAATTGCATTCTGCTTCTACTATTGCTCCTTCAAGGTGACCTCTTGTTTACTCTTCTACTTCTATAACTTGATTTTTCCTTATAAAGATAATTTGTTTTTATTAAAGAACAAAAATAAAAAAGATAACATCAAACAAATCTAAGCAAGATAGTTGGTGATGGAGATGAACAAAAATATTTGTAATTGTAATATTTTGGGGATTGAATCAATGAATGGTATCACGGTCACAAGTGAATGTGTGAATTCATGAAGTTTCATTTTGTGATAAGAAATCCAAAGTATTTATTTTTAGTAAACACAAGCCTATAGAAAGAAATGGAAAGAAAAAGGGGAATATCTAGATTAATAGCATTGCTAAGCTAAGCTATTGAACTTCGAATCAAAAATATCAGAAAGCCTCACCTCTATTGACTGACTCTTTCAGCAGACAAAGGATGCAGCATATAACAGGAACAAAATAGCTGATAATAATAATAATAATAATAATAATAATAATAATAATAATAATAATAATAATAATAAGAAATTTAATAACAACAACAACAACAAGAAAATTAATAATAATAAGGAATTTAATAGTAGTAAAAAATTAATGATGATGATGATGATGATGATAAGAAGAGCAACAACATCAACAACAATAACAACAACAACAATAACAACAACAACAAGAAAAAGAAGAAAATTAATAATAATAAAGAATTTAATAATAGTAAAATAATAAAATTAAAAAAGTAAAAATTTGATGAAGATAATGATAATGATGATAATAATAATAAGAAAATTAATTACTATCATCGTCGTCGTCGTCATCTTCATGTAGTTAGTGAGGACTATAATGAGGTCTTTTATTAGTTATTCCCTTGTTACTCCAAATTTACATTTTCAAACCAAACATTGACATAAAATTTTTTTAACAATAAATCAAATTAAATAATACCCATTTTATCCTATTCTTCGCCTATTCTATTATTAGGAATAATCATTTTATTCCTTATCTATTCTAACAGGTAAACTAAACACCCCGCAAGGACTAGATGAGAAGCCACCATGTCAATTCAGTCAATAGTTTCAATGATCTTCAACATTAATTTAACAGGTTGAAAATGACAATTACATATAATTTCCAATGAAATGTTCTGTTCAAACATTGAACCATAATCCAGTACAAGTGTAGTAGTGCAAGGGCGAAGAAAAGTAGTAGAAAGAAACCTAAAGCCGAAAAGAAGAGAAAAAGAAAGCCAAAGACCAGGACGACTCGATATTAATCAAAGCTAAAGGCTAGGACGACTCAATATTTAATCAATTTACGGAGTGCTCCTAATTCCCGGAGCAACCAGCATGACCTGACGCCCACTGCGATCCGCACCCGTAGCAGAACTCGAACTTACATCTGCACGCGTTTTTCACACGACTAACTTAAAATTAGGTATACAGCAACTCATACTACTTTAAAATATTACTTTGAGTTAATTTTTATATGAAAATTTTCTTATTCTTTTAATTTATACTGCTTCACAAATAAATTCTTATTCTTTTAATTTATTTAATTTTTCATACAAACTTAATTTATGAAATAATTTTTAAATTGAGTTTTTATTTCATTTCATTTTATTTTAATATTTTTGGATTCCATCCTGTATCGATCGAATTTAAAGAGAATAATGATTCAAAATGCGTGGAAAAGAAGTGACCTGCAAGTGATATGGGGGCAACCCTCTGTCCTCTCTACATAGAAGTCGCAGTTAGGGCATCGACTCCATTTCCGTTTCCTAGCTAGTTGAACCATCATTAGGTCTTCTCTTTCTCTATCGTCCGTGTTCAATCTCTGCACCTCGTCGCATTCAAGCCCTGCATGCCACGCCACGTTGCATTGAACACAGAACAACCTGTGACAATACGGACACTCCGACTCTCTTATCACCTCATCGTCATCAACGATCAGCATCGCTGAACAGTCCCTGAAAGGACAGTAAACCTTCGCCGATTCTCGGATCGCCTCCTCGCAAAGCGC
>JAOTJB010000005.1:7006560-7020372 GCA_027123815.1 Erythroxylum minutifolium
GAGAATGTTAAATTATGAACTAACATTAACCATAATTTAATATTAAAATCTTAGATTCAATGTTGGGTCAATTATTAAGGTGTTGTAAAGCCGCATTAGGCTTTACCGTATGTGTAGTGGAATAAGGTTACTAGGCCATGTTATTAAACTAACTGTTAATGGGTAGGTTAGTCCATTAAGCTTTAGGGCTTACGTGGACGGTCCCTGATCTTTGCCATTATATATGTGTGGTTGCTCCCCATTCGATAACCACTCTAATTAATTGCATATTGTGTCCAAGAGGACAGAAGCACTCTCCAACTTCTCAGAAACAGAGATATGGATTTATCAAGCGTTCCAAGTATTTTTAAACTACATTCTATAATTAACATGCCGTAAATCAATCACAGTTTGATAATATTGTATGAGACAATATTCTTTCTTCTTCTTCTTCTTCTTTTTTGCGGTATTGAAATTTCTAGGTTTAATGCTTCTTCTTCTTCTTCTTCTTTCTTGCGGTACTGAAATTTTTGGGTTTAATGATTCTTCTTCTTCATTTTTGCGGTACTGAAATTTCTGAGTTTAATGCTTCTTCTTCTTGTTTTTTGCAGTACTAAAATTTCTAGGTTTGAGTTGCATTTTGCGTAGATGGCTATTGCGTAATTGCATTTTGAAATTACAGTATTGCTTTCTTCTTCTTCTGAAATTACGATACTGTTTTTTCTTAACGTAATTGAATTTTTCATAGAGGGCTATTGCGTAGAGGGCTAATGTAATTGCATTCTGCTTTTCCTTTTCCTTTTGCTACTGCTCCTTCAAGGCGGCCTCTTGTTTATTCTTCTACTTCTACAACTTGAGTTTTCCTTATAAAGATAATTTATTTTTATTAAAGAACAAAAATAAAAAAGATAACATCAAACAAATCTAAGCAAGATAGTTGGAGATGGGGATGAACAAAAATATTTGTAATTGTAATATTTTAGGGATTGAATCAATGAATTGGTATCATGTGAATGTGTGAATTCATGGAGTTTCATTTTGTGATAAGAAATCCAAAGTATTTATTTTTAGTAAACACAAGTCCATGGAAAGAAATGGAAAGAAAAATGGGAATATCGAGATTAATAGCATTGCTAAGCTAAGCTATTGAACTTCGAACCAAAAATATCATCAAGCCTTAACTCGGCTGACTGACTCTTTCAGCAGACAAAGGATGCAGCATATAACAGGAACAAGATAGCAGATAATAACAATAATAAGAAGGAAATTAAAAATAATAAGAAATTTAATAATAATAATAATAAGAAGAAGAAGAAGAAGAAGAAGAAGAAGAAGAAAATAAAATAATAATAATAATAATAAAATTAATTATTATTATTATTATTATCATCATCATCATTATAATATAATTAGTGAAGACTATAATGAATATTTTAGTTTTTTATTAGTTATTCCCTTATTACTCCAAATTTACGTTTTAAACTAAACATTGACATATAAAATTTTTAGAACTAAATCAAACTAAATAATGTTCATTCCATTCTATTCTTCGTCTATTTTATTCTTAAGAATAACTATTTTATTCCTTATCTATTCTAGCTGGTGAACCCAAAGAAAGAGATAAGAAGCCGCTATGCTAATTCAGCCAATAGTTTCAATGATCTTCAACATTAATTTAACGCGTAGAAAATGACAATTACATATAATTTCCATTGAAATGTTCTGTTTGTTGCAAACATTCAACCATATTCCAGTACAAGTGTAGTAGTGCAAAGACGACGAAAGGTAGTAGAAAGAAACCTAAAGCCAAAAAGAAAGAGAAAGAAAGCCAAAGACTAGGACGACTCAAGATTAATCAAGCCGAAGGCTGGGATGACTCAATATTTAATCAATTTATGGAGCGCTTTTAATCCCTGGCGCAACCAGCATGACTTGACGTCCACTGCAGTCCACACCCGTAGCAGAACTCGAAGTTACATCTGCGCGCGTTTTCCACACGACTCACTTACAATTATGTATAGGGCAACTCATACTACTTTAAAATATTACTTTAAGTTAAATTTTTATATGAAAATTTTCTTTTTTATTTTAATAAATACTTTTCTAATGTTAATATATCATAGGTTATTAAGTTTCAATACTTAAAACTTAATTTTAATATGTCGAAACAAAATTTAATAAATTACACTTCACAAATAAATTCTTATTATTTTAATTTATTTAATTTTTCATATAAACTTAATTTATGAAATACTTTTTAAATTGAGTTTTTATTTCATTTCATTTTATTTTAATATTTTAGGATTCCATCCTGTACCGATCGAATTTAGAGAGAATAGTGATTCAAAATGCATGGAAAAGAAGTGACCTGCAAGTGATATGGGGGCAACCCTCTGTCCTCTCTACATAGAAGTTGCAGTTCGGGCATCGACTCCATTTCTGATTCCTAGCTAGTTGAACCACCATTAGGTCTTCCCTTTCTCTATCGTCCGTGTTCAATCTCTGCACCTCGTCGCATTCAAGCCCTGCATGCCACGCCACATTGCATTGTACACAGAACAACCTGTGACAGTACGGACACTCAGACTCTCTTATCACCTCATCATCATCTACGATCAGCATCGCTGAACAGTCCCTGAAAGGACAGTAAACCTTCGCCGATTCTCGGATCGCCTCCTCGCAAAGCGCCTTCTCCCATGAATCAACCACTTCCTTGGGAAGTACACCCCTGCATGTGTCTATCTCCAGCACTCCATCGCAGTTGAACTCCAGGCACGTGACCGTGAGAACTCTCTCTTCGATCTTCGTTGCGACGTGCTTGGTTATGCAGTCGGAGCAAAACGAGTGATCGCAGTTGTTGGTTCTGAACATTTGATCTCTCTCTTTCCTCTCAGCGCAAATCTCGCAAAAGAGTTGCGAAGATTCACCGGAGACAGTCACCGGAGGTGGTTCGATCACCGTTATGGCCGACGAGACTGTAGTGACCGTTTTGGAGAGAGTGACGCAGCCCATAAGGGTCTCTTGTAGCTGCAACTCTTGAGCAAAATCGGCATCTGAAACAGGGAATAACTCTTCCACGTCTTGGTCGAACAGTGCAGCTAAGTAGAGATCATCAACGAAATCAGAGGTGTCGAGGTGCAGGCGTGCCATGGATATGATCTCCGTGAGTGTAACTGAACGGGCACTTTGGTTGGACTCTCGCTGTAAGCGTCTCTCTCTCTCCCTCTCCCTCCCTCTCTCCGCGGTGCGTTATTGCCTTTGCGCGGGAAATGAATAGGGAATAATAACAGCGTATTGAGAAACGGAACTTGCTTTGGAAGTGACTTCGAGGGGAAGCACACTAAGTGGAATTACTTTGTGGCTAGTCCAATCAAAAGACACGCATTAGATAAGAAATTTATTTATTTATTTTATGGCATTTCAGTTGAGATTGGATTGGATGGGCTTTTTAAATTTAAAAATTATATATTTTGAGGCGGACTAGGTTCGAATTCAATTTCTTGTTGCACTTAATCCAAACTCATCAAACTTAATATGGTAATATATAACAAATAATTATGTTTAAGAAAATTTAATAAAAACTTAAAAATAAGAAAATTCACTAAAATTTATTTTTGTTAACATAAAATAATATATAGCAAATAATTATGTTTAAACAATTTATAACTATTTAAAAAAGTTCAAATTTCATATTTTTATTTCAAATTTCAATCTTTGTTCTTCAATTAGTAAAATAGTAAGGAATGTAATTTTTAGATTCAATTATCTTATTTTTAAAACTTTAAAACTTAGTTTATATATATGTAAATTAGTTTAAAGCTTTAACATATGTTTTTGTTGTTTGTTAAAATAGTTAATTCAATAAATTAGGTAAAGCGAGCGCGTGTACGGTGTACGTGAAACAAAGCTTTAACATGATGAACGGCTAAGATCTAATAATTGGATGTGTACTCAGCGAGAATCAGAAGTCCGATGACGGAGAAGTCAGAGTCAACAATTTGTTCTAACATAAATGAAATCGTGAATTGGTGATAAAGAAAAATTTTCTGGTGCCTTCCTTAGTTCTATCTCCGATTCTCTCAGAGGTACGCACACTTTAGTTTCTTCCTTTTGGAATCTTCTGGATTATGATTGTGGAAACTTCTTAATTTAGGGTTTTATTTTTGATGATGATCGTCTTCTTTGAATTTGATTGATCACCGTGATGATTGTGATGGTGACGATGCTGATTATGATCTTTCGTCTCCAGAGTTGAAAAACTATTGCGTAAGATGTGGGCTGCTTCCTGTCTTGCGTCATGCTGTGCGGCGTGCGCTTGCGATGCTTGCCGGACCGTCGTGTCGGGAATTAGCCGACGGTCCGCGAGGATCGCGTACTGTGGCCTTTTCGCGCTCTCTCTAATGGTCTCGTGGATTCTTCGCGAGGTTGCTGCTCCTCTCATGGAGAAGCTTCCATGTAAGTCACGCACGATTAGGTTTGGTTTTGGGCCTTTTTTTTTGTTTGTTTATGACGGAATTAAGAGGATGGTTAGTGCTAATTTTGATTTTTGTTCAGGGATTAATCATTTTCATAAGACCCCTGATAGGGAGTGGTTTGAGACCGACGCAGTTCTGCGTGTTAGTTTGGGGAACTTTTTGTTCTTTACTATTCTGGCGACTATAATGGTTGGTGTGAGAAACCAGAAGGATCCTCGTGATGGTTTGCATCATGGCGGATGGATGGCCAAGATTATTTGCTGGTGCCTTGTGGTTATATTTACATTTTTTCTTCCAAATGAGATTGTCGGCTTCTATGGTAATAAGTTTCTCTTGCAAATGCTTTAAAATTCTGATAAGGGTTGATGATGTTCAGTTTTGTTGTAGTGTTTGTGGTTATTTAGTTGGATTATAGGAAAGTTTGATGCAAATTGAGATGGATGCTCAGTTGTGCTGTGCAGCAGTTTTGAACTTCTTTCCCTTATCATTTTGTTTTCTAGGAGCATTTTAGAATTTTTGAAGGATGGATGGTATTCTAACATAGGGGAAACGAAAAGAGCTTGAGCTCATCTGGGACAACTTGATTTTTTCAAGTTGCCTTTGTAGATTTCAAGGAGTTATGGTCCTATGTGGGTCTGAAGTATTTTGACTCCATTTCTTTCACCTAACTGATATTACATTCCAACATAGATTTTAATACTCTGTTGGGTTTAAGTTTTACTACTCTGTGGGCCATAAGATTTTGGATTTGTTGCTTTTTAGATGACTTATTCAGCTGGGCAGTTTGGCAGGACATTTTCTTGAGATTTCTTACACTCTTGTGGATACTACATATTATGGCAGTATGCCTATATTTGTGGTGAATTATTTATAGATTCATCGGTTAGTTCTGCTAGATGTAATAAGTTATGTAGTCTGGCTTGGGCTTAGAGTTGAATTTTTTGCTTGCAGAGTCGATATCCAAATTTGGCTCAGGGCTGTTTCTTCTTGTTCAAGTTGTCCTTTTGTTGGATTTTGTTCATGGATGGAATGACAAATGGGTTGGATACGATGAGCAGTTCTGGTTAGTTTATCCTTTGCTGTATCTTCATAGCTTAACATCTTGACATTCTTCAACTAGATCTTATCTGCATTTCTTTTGGATTTTATTTATACAGGTACATTGCTCTATTTGTTGTATCACTGGTTTGTTACGTGGCAACATTTGTCTTTTCTGGACTTCTCTTCCACTGGTTCACACCATCGGAACATGACTGTGGCTTAAACACCTTCTTTATTGTCATGACTCTGATTCTGGCGTTTGGTTTTGCTATTGTTGCACTGCACCCTGCAGTAAGTTCCTATTATTTTTCTTATTTATCACTTTGTTTCTTGTCACCACTAGATATGTAGAAGATACACTTGATGCCAGTATGTTCGAATTGTCTATTATTGTATTTTACCTTAGTCAAGTGAAAGAGATAAATTTGTGGATGGTAGTCAAGTGAAAGAGATAAATTTGTGGATGACCATAGATACCATGCATTTCTACGTATGCAAGATAGGATGTATCCCCTTTTCTTTTTTGGAACTTATTCTATCATACGTAGAAAAAAAGGAGAGAAATAAAAGGAACATAAAGTATAGAGGTCAGAAAGCTTGTTGAAGCACATAAAAGTTGTTTCATGAAACATGAAAGCCGCAGAAAATGATATAGGTATTTGGTAAGACCATACATTTTGCATTGTAGTCGACTAAAAGGATGATTGGTGTATAGTTCATTATTAAGTTCAATAGCGGATGTGAAGCGACTTGCATTCACAAAAAGGCCAAGGTCGATGATGTTTGCCTTTTATGTCTAGAATTTAAGAATTTGAGAATATATGAACAGGGTAAGCTTTTCGTATGATAGAATGGCTGATGATTTTCCCTGTTTTCATTTTCTGCAAAGTTACTCTTTTGCTACAAGTTTATGCAGCATGGTTTTTGGTAATGATCAAATTGGTTTTGCTAAGTTTCATCAACTTACATCTGAATAAGGACTGCAGCACAGCACATTTGATTATTATTGTTACTGGTGCATTCGTAGTATGGATGGTCAGAGTGGATACTTTCCCTGGGTTCATTCCCATTTTAACATATAACCTTCATTGAAATCAGATAGGTGGTAGCATTCTGCCAGCTTCCGTTATATCTTTGTATTGCATGTATCTATGCTATAGTGGACTTGCTAGTGAACCAAGGGATTATGAATGTAATGGTCTACATCGGCATTCCAAAGCGGTCTCTACCAGCACCCTTACCCTAGGTCTTATAACCACCATTCTATCAGTTGTTTATTCCGCTGTCCGTGCTGGATCCTCCACTGCTCTGCTCTCACCTCCAAGTTCACCTCGTGCAGGTAAACCTTGAAAATGTTCGACCCTTTTCCTAAGCATCCTACTGGACCTGTGTTTTTTTCGTATCCATGCTAGTAATTTGTTGGAAAGTTGACATACATAACTGATGAAATGTTTAACTACTCTCCCTTCCCGATAAGGTGATATGGTTAATATTGATGGAGATTATCTTTCTTGCATATTCTGCTACATTCCAACCTTCTGAATCTTGGTCCATTTGGGTTATCTGTTCAGCTGTTATCAATGAATGAAAACAGACAATAGGAACATAAGCTTATGCAACTTTTTCCTTCAAATTACATATTGGCCTTGGAATCAGATTATCCTGATAATTTTTATATGAAGAGGATCTAAAATTTTCATTCTTTGGCAAGGAGCAGCAAAGCCTTTGTTGCCTCTGGACAGCAAAGCAGAGGAGCAGGAAGAAAAAGAGAAGTCTAAGCCCGTCACATATTCTTATTCCTTCTTCCATCTCATCTTCTCTCTCGCTAGCATGTATTCGGCAATGCTTTTAACCGGGTGGTCAACATCGGTTGGAACGAGTGGAAGGTTGGTTGATGTGGGTTGGCCCTCTGTATGGGTCCGCATAATCACTGGGTGGGCAACAGCAGGTCTCTACATCTGGTCTCTAGTTGCTCCTATCATGTTCCCAGAGAGAGAGTTCTGAATCAACATGATGTTACCTTGTGCTTGCAACTTCTACTTGCTTTACTTGTAAAAAATGTCTGACAAATACTGTTTATCTGAAGCTGTAAAACATATTCTGCTTATGTGAGACTTCTACGTCAATGGTGAGATTGTTTTAACACATCTTCATGTCTGAATAATGGTGATTTGGTGATACTAGTTCCCAAAGTCTCCCTCTCTCTTGTATAAGAGGAATCTAGTAATGGCTTTTGTTTCTTGGTTCCATTTGTGTTGTTTAACGTGAGACCATAAAAGATGCCGGTGAGAGATCAAAAAAGCACGAAGCATCTTGCCATGTAATATTTTTAACAAGCAAATTAATACGCCAAGTCTTTCACTGTGGGAGGTAAGAAAATAGTAGCTGACATGAGTTGCTTCTTTTGTTTTACACTTTTACCGCATGTTTCTCAAAGTCTTCTTCCCAACTCCCTAGTCTTCGTCCTAAACCCCGACTAGTTATTCATTGCACTTGCTTGTATATATGACGGAAAATTCCCTGTTTCGATTCAGATAATTTCTTCCAAGATCAAATAAGGATTTCATGTCTTTGCCTTTGCACTGGACATTCTCCTCATTATCATCTTTTTTTTCTCTTCTTCCATTTGACCTCATTAGCAGTTCAAGAGAGTTATAGCAAGCTCAACTTCACGCATGTCATTAAACTGAACACAAGTACTAAGCACTTAAAGGTACGTAATATCTGACATTTTGATGGCCTTTCAAGCTTATATGTGCTCAGAGACGCAGGAGTTACAAAATTTGATGTAGCTATTCACTTTTTGCTGAAGTCAGAAATAGGATCATCGCAAAAGCATATAAAAGCATCACTCGAGAGTCTCGTATCAATATCAGGAAATCGTTATATGGCTGTATAAAATTTTTTTATGCATCTACATCAAATCCCCTTCTATAATATGTTTACCAAAATCAAGTTCTAGGATTCATGATTAGAGTTTACAATGTAAAGAAAACACTACCCAAGCTGTCAATCCTTTTGCCAAACCAAAACCATCAATCCAAACCAGTCTCAATCATCAAAATCGCCAGCATTTTCCAGCAGATAATTAGCTGCCAATTCCTCGTTGCGATCGCATGCTAAAAATGCCTCAATAACTAGGGATCTGTCGAACCCCATTGCCTCCAACTGTATACATATAAGCATGATTGGTTAAAAACTCAACAAAGGAGAACAATTCTTTAAGACAACCAATGGAAAAAGGCAATTGAAAAGGGATAGTGCAAACAAACCCGTCCAATAGCCTCTTGTTCAGCTGGTGTGACGTTGATAGCATGTGGCGTGTCCTGCTCAGCCTGATCAAATATATCCCTGAAAAGTATTTATAGGAAAGACAGACCAGTGCATATTAAGGCCATAGTATTTTGGTTTACAGAGGCAATACCTTACGAAAACTGGTTTAAGTCATCCTGCTAAGACAAAGCCTTTAAAGGCCCTAGTACAGCTATTTGTTCCAATCATTCGGCACCATGCATATTTTAAACCACAGCTTAAATATTTCAACTGAATTGATTTCTGCTCAACAGCAAAGATTTACTAACCCCTCAGAACCTTCAACAGGTTCATTTATCAACTGAAGAAATTCTGAATGATGCTCCTGAATCATTCTTAAAAGTTGGGGGTTTTGCTTTCCAAGTTCTTGAAGCATTTGCTACCAAAGAAAAAGCAAACTAAATTTTAACATAAATAATGTCACCCTAAGATAGAGAAGAATAAAAGGGACTAGGATCAATACCTGTAAAATTTGTGGATTTGCTTGCACCATTGAACGTAATGCTTGGAACTAAATTGCAACAAAGAAATGATTTGGGGTCACAAAATAAACCACTGAGCATTCAACATTATTACTCAATAAGGCTATGAGGAGGATACTGGCAGATCAAATCAAATGACATATATATTTGATAGAAAACCTTTATAAGCAAACTTGCAGACTGAAATGTATCAGTCACACACACACACATACACACATGATTTGCAAAATCTTACTCCACCCTCTAATTTAGGCTACTATTTACTTTAAGAAGTTGCAAATGCTATCAGATACACTTCCATGTAACTGAACTTAGAAACACACCTGTTGATTATTTCTAAGGAAATCAAGGGACCCCAGTCCACCACCACCAGCTCCAGCAGCAGAAAGCGTCTCCTGGTAAAGTTCATATGGCAAATGTAAGGATCAGAATATAGAGATGCATTTTGAATATCCAAATTATGAAGCTTTACCTGAGGAAACATATTAAAGGGAGATGCATTAGGAGCTCCCGATACAGGTGCAGCAGGAGCTGCACCTGTTTCATTTGTCTGACCAGCAGGAAAATGAGCCACAGGAACATGAACTTCTGCTGTTTCTGGAATGCCCTGAAGGTAGAACGACATCAGTAGTCAATCAAGTAAAGGTTCCAGAAGAATACGTCCTCAATCTTACAGAGTATAAATAATCCACTGCTCTCTCTGGATTGTTATAGGCAGCTCTAAGTGCACGAGTCACTGTTTCTTTGTCCCAGCTTCCACCACCCATATCCATTATTTGCTGTATAGTCTGCTCAAGGTTACTACCAGCAACTAAGTTGGAAGCAGCTTGATCATAGGCATCAGGTTGTGCTCTGCAGTACATATACAGATTCTATCGCCATTTAGTTTGGTCGGTAATAATATCACAGTCCATTTTCTAAATTTGAAAGTGAAAAACTTTGCCCAAAGAAGCTTCAAAGAAAAAAAGAATGCAGAAGAATTAGGTAATTTAAGACATCATTAACAGTCAACATTATCTCACAGTGCTCAGAACAAATTATTTCTCAAATTTAAGATATAGAAGACTACACCCTTCACGACCCACCCCCAAAGCAGGAAAAAAAAGAACGGTTGCACAGGTTGCGAAATAGAAATGTTGCTCCTAACATTCAGGCAGGTCATATTAGTATTCAGCCTAATCACTCATAATTAGACAATGTTCCTGAGATTTGATAAAAGAAAGGTGCATTAAAGGTTAATACGTTGTAATTGGATAAGTTATTACTAATATGTAGTTCAGTGTGCAAATGTTGTTTATGTTCCATTCCCACCTGAAATCAGAGTCTAGATGAACAGCCCAGAATATAATATAAATGCATGAAAAGACAATTATCTGATATTTGATCTCCAAATAACTGAAAATATAAAGATATTGACTCAACAAAAGTCAGTGTAAATAGTGCATGCAAGCGCACATCAAATTTTGAATGGGTAAAACATAGATCAAAAAAGAAGTTCCATCTACCAATTTCATTTTTGAGTTTCTGTAATAAAATTAACAATTATCAGCATGTTTCTTTGGCTTGAGGAGGAGCCAAGTACAGGACAAAGAAACTGCAGCTTGGAGTTGTAAACCAAGTGTGCTCTTTCACACAAGTGCTTCTGCTCATATACTAATTTGAAAAAGAAATAACCTAAATCTAATCAGGATGTCTATTTAAGTTACCAGGAACTTTCATCAAGTTCCGAGAGTCCAATTACCAAGACTTATTTTAGATACTTGGTTGGTTGGAGTCACAAATACCATAAATCACAATAAATTGTCATTTCATGGTACACCAAAACAAAATAATGTTGTAGGGAAGAACTATAGACCATACTTGGCTGTCAAAGTGTTTGAAGCAGAAGCTGAACTCTTTGAGTCCCTGTAACAACAGGATTATTTTTGAAAATACATGAGCACACAAATCCAGCTGCTTCCAGAATGTAAACACACAGTTATAATATAGGCTCACAGTGGTTGAACACTAGGTGTCTGAACTGTATTTGAAGATGGAGTGATAGTAGGCGGCGATACAGAAGCAGGCTGCCATTGTAGGAAAAATAATCAATATGACCAAACAAACAATCAAATTGATTGAAAAAAAGAAAAACAGAAAAGCAGTACCAGAACATACCTGGTTTGATGGGTTTGCAGCAGAGCTTGTAGCTTTACTCTATCACAATTGAAAAGGAAGGAATTTCATAAGAATAAATGAATGACCGGAAATATTAAGCACGGGGTGTTTATAGAGTCAAAATCAACCCTAAATGAAGGAATATGGCTAATTTGACAAAGGCAAGGCATGAATTCTTAGTCTTGTATAAGACACAAACATTATGGAATGAAAAAAATAGATCTGACGATTCAAGAACTCAATGCCTATGGTTCATCTATCTCTATATTCTTCTGCATTCTTCTTTATTGTTGAAGTTGTTCTGAACTTAACACAAAATCCAGAGTTTCTCATTTGGTTGCTGAGTCTAATCAGCAACTGAAGACCTACAATTTCACCACTCAAAGCATCGACTGCAACCAACGAGAATAAATTATGGCTTCTAATTACCAAAAACGTATACATTTATAACAGGGACAAAAAAGATAAAGTCAACCAAACCCTCTAAATATACTCGGGGGCATTTTCACTAAGAAACAAGAACATAAGTGCAAAATATTCAGTTTTCTAATTATTGCAATTATTCAATGTAAAAAGAAGAGGTACTGTAAAGATGAAGACAGTAATAACCATATCAAGTATAAGATATTATAAATACAATTGAACCATGTACTGCAAGAAGAATACCTTGCTGAGCATGACAACAAGAAAACCATCTTCCGAAACCTTGTTATCAGCCAATGTAGTTTCATCTTTCAATACTTTACCATTATGAATCAGTAATTGCTGCCCACAAGGATAATTGTCCTTCCCTTGTCTATCTTCAATGTTCTTCTTTACAGCCATAACCTTTACCACAAAGCAAATTGAAATCCGTACAAACAACACAATTAATTTCCTCCAACAAGCTAGCCAACAGTAGAATCTGCCAATTTTCCTATTGTACAATCCCAAAGCTCCATGTTCAAATTAAACAAGAAATTCTAAAACAAAGACGACAAACAACAACATCAGAAACGACCACGTTAAAATTTCCCCAAAACTCAAAAAGTTAAATCAGAAAAACTAAGGCATTTCTTAATTAAAGGGCACCAAAAAGATTTTGTCTTTGAGTTCGTTCATGAAAAAACACAGGCATCCATCAACATGTATATTCAACGTAAAAAGGGAACTCACGGTATCGGTGGGTTGAACCATAATTTCGAAATGGCTGCCCTTGAGAGTCTTGACGGTAAGCTTCATTTGGGCAGTGACTTAGAGAAGAATTTGTGACGTGAAGAAACCCTAGAAACCTCTCTTCCACAAATCCAAAGAGAATCAGGAAAAGGTGTTTGCTAGTACAGGCTTCTAGGCCTCCCTGGTTTTTCTTGTTTCCGTGGTAACTTGCTCCTCTCCCACGTGATATTCACGTGATTTTAATAATTTTAACCCCCCTTCCTAATAAATGTAGGAACAAATATTGTGGTCCGTTGATTTCAGCTGGGCCAAGTCATACATTTATTACAAATTTAAAAACAAACTCCGGCCACATTTTCTAATTATGTAATATCTTCGTATACATATTTACTTAATACTTAAATTATCCACTAAACTCTAATTAATCAATTTTTTTTAAACGGAAGAACCCACAGTCACTATTTTTTGAATGCTCATGAAATAAAATAGGAACAAAATAATAGAAAACGAAAGAAGATATGACATTTTTCGGTCACATTCAATAAAATTCAATAAAAAAGTTATAATCTCTTGCAATCTGTCTAATTAAGGACTTTATTTCAGTGCATATATGGTGAAAAAATAACAAATGTTACTTTTTTATTATATAAAAACTAGTGTTTAAGTGATCAAATATGAATAATTAATTGAATTTGAACTCGATAGAAGTTAAATCCAAATTTAAATTTTTTTTAATATATAAATTTTAAAAGTAAAGTCAATTCAACATACACCATTCACAAAACTCTCCGCTTTGCGAGGGAGGATCATCAATATACGCAACTTTTTCTTTGTAATTTTTATAAAGAAGTTATTTTTGTAATTTGATACTTATCTCTTCCTCAAATTTAAAAAATAACATCATTTTATTTAAATAAATTATTTTTATTTAATATATTCGATCGTTGAATTGAATTAAACTTTAAAAAATTTAAAATCTGCCTCAAACATCAATCAATTCAAGTCAAAGTAATTAATCCTAAAATAAATTAAACCAAAATTAGGCATAAATTTCATATTTACAGTAACCATTCATCAAATTATGTTGACTTGAAAATTTATGTGAAATTTGTATTAATTTTCAATTATTAGGATAATGAATTATTTTATATAAGAAAATTTATATTTTTACTTAAAAATTTAAAGACATTAAATTGTAAAATTATATATAT
>JAOTJB010000005.1:7086133-7099764 GCA_027123815.1 Erythroxylum minutifolium
AAAATGAAACTAACTAATAAAAACAAATTAAAGATAACATGTGAAAAATGATAAAATTGGGAAATTCGATAGGGATCCAATTTTTTAGTTCAATCTCAACCTACATCCTAATTAAGTATAATTTATTAATTTGTTGTTCTTTTATCTCTCTTAGCAATTATCGGTCGTATATTAACAACAAGCTTTATTAATCCCGATTTTGCCTTAGATCGTAGTTAATCACGAAGCGCTCGTTAATTAACTCTAGCCATCGAGAAACCTATAATAAGCTCTCTAAGTTTATCTGGACAACCAGCTTACGAATAAGAAAAACAGATCAATCTACGCAATAATCACATAAGCTCAGATTATTTAACCTATGTTATGTTTTCTCTAATGATTTGAAACCATTAGTTGCTACACATGAATCGAGAATACAACGATTACGTATTGCATTTGATTCTAGCAATGTGTTTTCATGAAAAAAGATTCAATAGAACATTAAAATCATCTTCATTCAAATACCCAGTCAATCCACACAAGATAACATAACCAATTTCTAATGAGAGAAAGAAACAACAAAACAATAAAAAATACTTAACCCTGGTTGTCGGCATCTATATCATCTTTGAACCAGCGTCAGGATCTTAGCCTTCCATGAGTCTATCCCAAGAAAAATGCTTCAGCCCCTATAAAAATACCCCCAACCGAAACCCCTACTAGCTGTCTTCACTACCGCAAACTCTTCTGTTTAGCTATTGTTCATCGATTTGACAAATAAACATTTAGACCACTGTCACTATTCACCCTTTTTTTCTTCTCTTCTCACGCAACTCTTTTTGTTCTCACTCATGCCACTCTTTGTTCTTTTCTACCGCCCAGCCCTTTCTCTCGCACTGTTCTATTGATAGGACGAATTAAGTTGATGTCCACGCCACTGTTCATGTTTTCAGTTAACCCTTGTAGCTGTGTTAAACATATGCGTTTAACGCTAGCTTTCACACATTCGTTTAACGCTAGCATTAAATGCATGTAATGCTAGCATTTTGTCTTGGCAGTTTTTTATGTTTCACTTTTTGCTCCTTTGACTATCCACCTATTGCAGCTGTTTTGCTTCATATGATGTCGTTTTCTCTTGGCTTAGCTGCTGGCGTTTTGCACATTTGTTGCTGTCGTATTGGTCATCATTAAATTTATGTGCATGGGGCTATCCCATCTCATGCCTTCATCTTTTTTGTATTTTCAACATATATCTCCTTTCTCGAAATTTTCATGTCTTCTTCTTCCTCCACGAAGACAAGTGAGTATTAGACTTCGAAAAATACCCCAAATGTAGTGCTTTCGACTTACTTTAATTTCTTTGCTTCTAAATTGTACCTAAAATCATATATGAATTAAAGTGAGTATCTTAAGCATTTTCATGTCATTAATCGCTAAGTATAAATGATTAAATGTATCAACAATTAAACACATATCAATTCTCTACCTCCATAATATCCCAAGCCAATGGATACATCCCTCCATCACCATCCCTCCTAGCTGCATTCAATAGCTAGCCTTGGAATTTTGTCTTTAGACAGTAGCCATCCATACCAAAAATTAGCCTTAAATGCCTCCATCCTCTTTTCGTGGGATCAAAGTAAATGTACATTCTTTTGAACTAGACAAAAAGAAGTATGAATAAATGTCATAAATATAGTTGTCGACGATATGTATAAATTTAATTTCCTGTAACAAACAAGTTTCTTTATTCCTTGGCAACTATTAAGTCTACTGTCAAGTCTAGATTACTAATCCTCAACTCATATACGTATCATTGTAGCTTGGCATATTCATTCACATAATCAATTGCCCTCTCTTTTCTCAATCTCCTCTTTGCTGATCTACATATACTTAAGTTAACAAATATATTAAGTTTTTCTCTACATTATTCAACCCTCTTCGTCGTTGAGATACTAGGTTTCTCAATTATTCTTTCCCTAAAATGTCTCATAAGGAACTTAGTTGAATTCAATTTAGGATTGTTGGCAATAAAACAACTATATTTAGGATTGTTTGTCTTCATTTTGAAGCACGGTTTATTCTTGTCGCAACCAATATACAACTCCAATGGATGTCCATCGATATATGTAACTTTGATCATATGACTTTCACTTTTTTAAACTTGACATTATATTTGTTCGTACTACATAATCCATAAAAGAATCTCTAAATTCTTTAGTTGATCCAAACTTTATACTCAATTTCTAATGTTCTGCCACATCAAATGGATTATGCTTAATTCTAGTACTAGTTCTTCGCAATGGTTCACTAGGCTCTTCTCTGCTTAGATATTTATCACTATCCATAAAACTACCATGATCAGTCGAGTCAATTTGACTACTTGGTTATCATCAGGAATGTTAACTTGTATAAAACCCTCGTCCTGGTCTCTATCTTAAACATCCAACTCTTCATCAAATCCTACATCAACTCTTATACTAAATCCTTCATTAAGTTTTTCACCAACTTCTTTACTAACTCCTTTGTTAACTCTTTTATCAACTTCTTTGCTAGCTCCTACACTAAGTCCTTCGTCAACTCCTTCACCAACTCCTTCATTAACTCTTTCAGTAACTCCTTCACTAACTCCACAACTTCCCTCTTCATCCTTATTATCTCTATCCTCTCTTCCAATTATAGGCAATATCTCAGGTGGAAGGATTAGGGTGTCTAATAAAAGAGTTACATAAACATCAATCATTTGGTAGATTTTCATAAGGTTAATGAGCCTTAGGCAACTTTCATTTGATTTAATCAATCCTAATGACTCTCTAAATTGAAAATTGGGTACATTATAATAGGCATTATGTACTTGAAGATATCCTAACTCCTTTCTCATTTTATATATTTGCCTATAGCTAACATAATCAAGGTCTACTTTATTAAAAACACTTGCTTTCTTGTTAACATATTTCAACTCCAGTTTTACGCCAAACTTTCCACTATAAACAACCTTATCCTACTAAATTGGGCCATCACATACATGTTCACAAGAAAGTGTAGGGATGAAAATTTGGCCCTGACCCTGGCCCGAGTTGATGGGGCCCTGGGCCAAGCTCGGCCCAAGGCTATCTAGGCCCTGCCTAGCTCATGGCTCGGTTAACCCAAGTATAGCTCGTTGACTTCGGTAAGCCCTACCCGACCTGAGACCCAATCAAAAGAGACAAAACTACATCTTTTTGCCCAAAACGAGACCGTCGGTTCAAAAGAATTTGGGTTGTAAAACCCATTTTCAATCGTTAAAATATTTTTAAAATGCTCTTTATCAAAAATAATTGCTTTGAAAAGATTTTTTATTTGAAATTTGTCAATCTTTTGAAAACTTTGTTGGTAAAATCTCTTTTGATTTAGGCTTATGTAAAGAAATATTGTTATTGCATTTGCAACAACTTTTTTTGATAAAATTTGCTTTAGAGGACTTTCTTCAAAGGAATCCCTCAGATCTATTGCTAACTTTAGTGATAAACAATTAATTGACTATATTTATATACCCACGTTTAGTGTATTTTGATTATTATTTAAGATTCTTATGGTATTTGTGGCACTTAATCTTCTTCAAGTGTGTTTTCAGGAGATAATTGTCTTCATAGACTAAAAGAAGAAGAATTCAAGTAAAATTATGGTATAGAATGGAAGAATTGAAGCAACCTTGGACTTACACGGGGGTGCATATGACTGTGTAAGTTATTGTGAACGTGTGGAGCTTTCAAGACACTGTTTCTGCCCATGTGAAGCTACATGACCATGTATATTAACTTACAAAGGCATGTAAGTGCCTATGTAAAGTCGCAATTAGGGGGTTTTTAGACCTACACAGTCGTGTAAGTTATCGTGTATGTTTCAAAAAACCTAATTTTTTTTATAAAAGGATATTATAATGATTACAACAAAGAGAGGCAGACTTAAGGGTCATGAGAGACACAAAAAGAAAAAGAAAACACCAAAAAGAAGGGCTATATATAATAAATAAGAAGATAAAAAAATGAAAAAGCCAACATCAACTCCAGGTTTCTAGATTTCCCATATCAAGGCTTCAAGCTGATTTCATTCTTTTCTCTTATTCTATTTCATTGCCTTATATGTTGAACCTGAATAGTTGTGTTTAAAACATAATTATGGATTGCTAAATCCATATTAGGGTTTATTTTTGAATTCTTTTGCTTAAATTTTATCTTGTTAAGTTCAATATATTATTGCTTTGTGATATTTGTTATACTCATCCTTAATAAGAAATCGAGAGATTGAATCAATATATTTGTGTTAAGTTGAGTAATGAGAGTTGGTACCTTAATAGACTTACAAATATTAGCTTAATAAACAATTGAAGAGAGATCTTAATTGCGAGTTAATTATCATTATGATTACCTCAAATCTAATTGAGTAGCTAGGAGTAGTTTTGAGAGATTGGGAGATTACAACTCTACTTTTATCTATTTCAATTAGGATTACTTGATTAGATCTCGAGAGAAAGTAATAATAACCTTTGGATATCTAGGATCAAGCATAGTTGAATTAATAAGACAAAGGCAAGACAAAACAAAGATAGAATAATCCCTAAGTTTCCAACATTGAGAACTTCAATTTTCATTATTATCTTTTATATGTTTAATTATTAAGTTTTGCTAATTTATTTTGATTTTCAATTAATTCAATCTTTTGTTACCTTAAACAAAGTGTGATTCAAATTGTTAAGTGACTATATTCAATCCTCTTGGTAAAGATATCTTTTGTACTACAATATATGATCCTTATACTTTCGGTATTGCATACATTAAAACAAGCAAACAATAACTGTGAGGTAGTTGGTAAATATTGTAACTAATATGAAATGTTAATCATTGATGATGAGGACATTGAGTCCTCACCTTGGGCTTTAGGTAGAAAAAAAATGTCTTTTCTTTTTCTAGGATTTCTTTCAAGGATTTTACTAGGTGTTCAATTATGGGCTTTGAAGGAGATGGATTGTGTTAGTTTTTGGGCTTTTGTTGGCATAAGGTGTAGGAGTAGTTCTCGAGATCATTTTTAAATTGCAAAAATTCTCTGATTAAGAAGTAAAGGATAAAATTTGCTTTACCTTTAATAAATTTAATATCAAAATTAAAGATACTTAAAATCACTGCCATATGCAAGAAAATCTGTTTAAAGCAATATGTTGAACATCTTTCAGTAAAAATTCTTTAGTAGTTTGGCAATCAACATGGAAAAGAAATCGTTGATTCAATAAATCACCTTGGAACTTTGAAATACATAAAACAATAGATCAAATCTCTTGTTAACCATTAAGCAATTACTTTTAATGGGATTCCAATGTCCCAAGATGTATTGAATAATTTTCCCTTTATCATTGATTTTTTGCTTTAAGATACCTCTATATCCTTGATTAGAAGCATTCATTTCTACAATTTTAAACGTATTTGCGTCAGTTATATGCAAGATAGGGATGCCTCTCACCATTTCTTTGATTTTGTTTTACTAAAATAATGTGTTCTTCTGTCCAAGGTTTTGAATTTTTTCTCAATCTATCATAAAAAGGTTTACATAGCCTATTTAAGTTATGATAAAAATCCATAATAGTTTAGATGACCTAGAAACCTTGACAATAGATTTTTTGTCAAATATCTCATTAGGGAATTTGCTACTAAAATGTAAGGTTCTCTCGATTAAGATGTTTGTGTCATTATAGATATAATGTCCTAAAAAAGTAACCTTAGTTTGAAAAAGGTTAAGTTTTCTTGAAGACATAGATGAAGATTTTAATATGTTTGAAGGGTAACTTTAATGTTGAGGAAAATATTAAGACATTGTCTATGTAAACAATGTAAAATTCATAATATGATGTAAATATCCCATTTATTATCCTTTAAAATTCAGAATATGCTGTAAATATCCCATTTTTTATCATTGCCATTTCCTTGTAAAGACTAGACAATGTTAATTTTGAATTTTTGTTTTTCTTATTTTTATCTAATATGTTTGTTAAAATATAGGTAGAGAAGGATATGGAATGAAGGCTTTGATTAAGGTTTCAAATGATTGTTGTAATTTTCTTAAGTACTCTTTTTGTATCTGTGAATCTTCGATATGATTTATGACTTTCAAGAGAAATTGTTTATCTTTTACTAGTATGTTAATTTGTTTTTCTCCTTCTAATCGGTCATTATCTATTGTTTCATCTCTAATTAAAGGGTTGTCAAATAATTATATAATCCTTTTCTTTTATCATTACATTCATAAAAACATATATATATATATATAACATTTACTTCTAGAACAAATATTAGACTTGGCAAAGTTTGCCAAATTCGAACCAGCCAAAGTTCAGGTCCGACCTAAAGCTCAAAATTTTTAGAAAAATGATATCATTTTTAATTTTTCAAAATTAAAAAATATATTTAATCAGGGTTGATTCGGGTCCGACCAAGTTTTAGGCTCGAATCATTTTTAATTTTTAAAATTAAAAATATATTTAATCAGTTTTGATTCGGGTCCGATTAGGCTTCAGGCCAGACCCAAACCTCACCATAACATTTTCCAACCGCGGCTCGCCCATCTCGTTGCTAACCTTGACAAATAAATCACCACAGTAGCCTGTCTTAATGCAACCCTATCCTCTCCAAATAATCACACTGTTTGAACCGCTGTGGTTCAAGTACAAACGACAAATTTAATTGCTGAACTAGTCCAGCAAGAAGAAGATTAACACTCTCAATATCATACAGAGTATCACTTAATATAAGGTACAAAAACCAAGAACAACTTAATGATTTCCAAAAGCAACAAATGAACTAGGAACTACGCTTACCATTCAACTAATCAGAAATTTATGAGTTCCCATTTACACTTTGAGAGGTCAACGGCCTCACTGCCCCTTTCGAAAAGGATCTGCATTAAAACAAAGGTATCCATATGTAACTATGAAGCCTACCATTCATATTCCAATAGAAAGTCAACAACTCTTACCGTGTGCTTTCTTGTATAATTATCAAACCGTCTAATCATACCAAACCGTTGTGACCTATGAAGCACAAAAACAAAAATATTGACAGAAGGAAAAATTTTGTTATTCAAAATAGAAAGAAATGTCAGTAAAAGATGGAAGATCATGGAACTCATAGCATCTTTTTCAAACTTGTATAACATGGAAGTGTAGTAATTGAAGTATTATGCCCAGAACAATGTAATTCATAGTAGTGCTGAACAGAAAACTGCATGCACATCTGGCAAGAAAACATCTCAGAAAGCATTCATGGTACAAAATTTTCCTTCAACACAAGGCTTTTACGAACTCAAGACAGTTGGTCAAATTTTGGAAGAATTAGTGAGTTCCAAAATTGAACCTGCTAATATCAAGACAAGCAATTGCTGAATATTTAAAGCGGTCAGACATGGATCAGGAATCAAATCACTAACTAAAGTTATTGTATCGGCTCCAGAAAGGGGCATTTTTAGATGCACAGAACAAGCCATTATATTAACTCCCTGTCAAGGTATTCACATCCAAAAGAAAATAAACAGTCGTTGACCTTTATAGAAAATGCAAATCGATATAATCTTCTTTAAACAGGATACTAAATACAAAGTCAAAGGCCTGAATGAAATCTACTATCCAAGAAATTACCTCCTATCTGTAGGGAATATTACTTTAATCACTTTACCGATGCAATTGAAAGGGCGCATCAGCTGACTCTCTGAAGTCCCTGTAGGAAAGGGAAATGTACAACAGATAAGCAAGACTACTCATATAAACTGATGTTCAAGTTCGGTACATCCAAAGATTAACTAAATAGCAGACAGTATGTTGTGCATTTGGTTTACCTCTCCCCTCTCCATTCTGGCAAACCTATGCAAGCATCAATTCCATAGTTAGTTTAACTTTAATCAGAGGTTGAGTCATAGGGACATTATAAATACAATGTTTGGCAGTGTCATGATTGAGCACATAGTAAAAAAGTTTCTGACAGTTGAATCATAATAGATGCATGTAGACATACATCTCTTCTGGACATAACTGCTTTCAGTTTAGAGGAGGAAACAACTTGGTATGCTACCAGTTTTAGTGCTGCATCTGAGGACATCTTAGGCTTGGGTTTGACCCCTAGCTTTCTCCTGCAGCCTAAAGCACCACAATGGCAAACCTCATCCGCACCAAATTGAACAAATCTGCTAATTTGATCATGTAGGACTAAGAAATCCAGATTGTTTGACAAAATAAACAAGGAAAAGCTAGAGATCATCTTGAAGTAAAGGCAAGAGCCAGAGCAAGTACTCATACTGATAATCATAGGTCAGATGCTCGCCCTTCTTTATGTCACGACTTGCAAATATGCCAATTCTGGTTTCTCCATCAATTATCCTTTGAGGAGAGAAGTAACCATGTAAAACATAACAAGCTAAATACCATAATCTAAAAAGAGGAAAAAGGTTAGCTAAGAACCATTTTTGCATCTCGGTATTGGGAGAACAACTGTGGTTTATGTATCTAGACTTGTTTCCCTTGTATGTTGCATCGATCACCATATCACGATTGATTTCACACAAGTAAAAGTTTTTTTCTCCACGGTGTTTCATATTCCAAAGCCTCTCCTCACATGTCTTGTCATCAATAACTATGTCAAGAAAATTAAAATAAAACTTCATCAAATTGATGCAATGTTTAACCATGATAATATCACAAGTAAGGAGATAATCTAACAAGGACTTAAGATTTCACCTTCTCCAACATACTCTATGACAAACTCTCCTTGTTTAATATCTTCATCTGCTACAATCCCAGCTCCACATTTTTCAGTCTGCAGACAAAACTAAAGCTCCATTATAAGTATACGTTAAGGTAGCATATAATGCTCATTTTAAAAAAAAAAAGGAAACAGGAAGAGCAAAAGTGCAATGAAATAAAACATCACTAAAATTGATTGCCAATTAATGTTGATAAATATACTTAATGGATGAAAAAGCTTGAACATTGACTATCTAAACAAAAATGCCTAAGAATATTACTTTAAGGCAGAAAGGGCAGACATTCATACACTCGATCTACAAAAGCATTTTGGTATATTTACTCTAGACCTCATAACAGTAAAGTCCCTTATCCTTTTCTCCCTTTACGAACAGAAACCTTCTTCATCAACTCATACCTGCACTAATCTCATCTTCTTTACAGGACGGTTTTGAAATGGCTTGTTAACACATAAACTTCCACATTTGCAGCCTGAAGAGCAGCTAGACAGCAGCATCCTTCAAAAGTTAATATGGAAAATTTAGTTTACAAAATTCCCACTAACTATCGCAATAAAACGTGACTGTCAAAAACTTTATAATAACACGTAGAGGCACATGTAATGCATACACTACGAACAACTTACAACTACTTTGTACAAACAAGGCTTAGTGACTGTATCTACATCGATATGATTGTTAAGAGTATCTAGGACGCATAGAAACCTTCACTCAGCTTATCCATTCCTACAATATCCAATCGAATTCTCGTAAAACTTTAGTCTTTCTCATCATTATATCAAATATAATATTAAATGTTTGATGAGAAGGGGCAAAATCGACTAAAAGTAATTTGAATTGATCATGTCTTCCAACTACAAGTTCAAAAGGATGATATGAATCAAGTAACTACAAATACATTTTCTCGCTATATCCATAAACAGGAGTCATCCATATTGTATTCCAGTATTACCATGACATTTTTTCTCTCTGAATTTGTTTCTGATATCATAACTGCATATATTCCACTCACTTTCTTTATATGAAGTTTCTTCTACAAATGACTGTCACATAACTTGTTTTCATTTTCACATTCAATTAAAAAATTAACTTGAATTCAACTTAAGAGTCCGTTGCAGAATTGTTTTTCATCAAAAACAGTTTGGCATTCAATTTAACTCAGTTCAAAGGGCATAAAGTAAAACCTTGATCTGTTGTAAACCTTTAACTCAGGGAAGCAAACTGTGAGGGATAGCTGATGAAAAGGAATTCATATGAATTGATATGCAACATCTTTTTTCTTTAGATAGATTTCATGTTCACATACAGCTTTAAAGTTCTTAGATGACAAGAAAAGGGACTGCCAATTGAAAATTCATGGCTGGAAATGACATCCATGCTTGACACTCCCTTGATCTATAGCGTAAGCCTTGTTACTGTAACCTCAGCATATTTCATTAACCAGTTGAACTACCCAGTCTAAGCGTCTGTCCAAGCAATTCATACAAATGCACAAATAAAGTGAAGAGCCGGGCTAGACGTGTATAAACAACCCACAAAATACCTTTTTGAGTATTGAGATCATGAAACCACATCAGTTGAAATAAATATTACAATTTTCTTTAAAACTTGCAACCTAATGGTACCATAAAAACAAAAACATGACCCTACCTTTTATTTCTGAAGTTTGTCATGCATAATAGCTCAACTGTAAAGGACAAGACCACACTTACCCACAATGGCAATCTCTACTGCACACACCAGACGAACCTGGTGATTGACTGCAGGAACAGAATATGCCATCATCCTCAAGACGCCTTTTCATCTTCTTTGTGAGATATATGTCTAACAATTGTCAGTCTCAACAAAAGGGTCGTGCCGCTTGGTGAGTATACATTTGTCCCATACACAATGATACAGAGAAAAACATTTCCAAGTAAAACAGAAATTCGGAAATGGGCAATGAACCAACTCCTTGAGCTTGGTAACCATGGAGTGCAAAGCTAACCACAAAGTATAAAGACACTCTAAACAATTCCCCAGAAAATGACTAAGAATAAGACAGCAACACCATTATATTTCCAGGAAAAGTAAGCAACTTATCAAAGGGATACTGCGTTTTATGGAAGTGTAAGGCATAGTCTTCCACTTATTAAACGACTCAGGAAGATCAAAATCAACTGGGTCTCCTATCTGCTTTTGCATTTTGTTGAAAGCGTCCGTTATGTTAATCTCATCAACACCCTGCCCAATAGAAGCAAAATGCGAACTTAGCAACACCTCAAACGAAATTACTGTTGGAAAAAGTGGTACAGCAAAAGAAGATGTCGAAGAAGAAAAACCAGAATAACCAGCAGCAGCCATTTACCCAACAATTACAACATCATGGTACATGATGGTATACCATAAGAAACCCAGAAACAGAACAATTAATCTCTCAATCCATCTCACAGAGCGAACTCAGACGCGGGAGCTTAACCAGAACTTCTGGCTAAAAGCAGCAATATAAACCCCAGCAAAAGAAAAAAGTCCACCTCTTTCTGTTCAAAGGAAGCACAGAAACAACCCAAAAAGTGTAGGAAGGAAAGAAGAAACTCGAACCTTGTCAGTGGTAAGAAGCATGGCTTCAACCGACAGCATAACCTTGTAATTATACGCCCATTAAACCCCTTGAAAACTGAAGCCAGTTATACATACACACGTACACATAGCTACGCATGTATAGATATCACATAGCACTGTATGACCATATACCGACCTCTTTTTTAAAGGGTCCAAGGCGTAAAGTGTCCAAAGCTCACCGTACAGTTTGATTTAACGTGAAAAAAGGAAGCATTTTGCATCGGAATAGTCAAACAAAGGACAAAAAGAGGTTTAGAGAAGAGGCGGGTCTTTAGAATGGTAAAGTTGTAAGTTCAAGTTGTTGAACACATACACATCCCATTGTCTATCATCAGTGCACTTACTTGGTGCAGTGCTTTGCATTCTTTGGACATGTTTGGCAAATAATTTATCAGTTTTTTTTAATTTATTGACTAAAAATTAATTTTTTTACTATTTTTAAAAATTATTAATATATTTGATAAATGATTTATTGGTTAGTATATTTAATCCCAATAAGCTGATTTTTAAAAACTACATAAGAGGAATTTTTGAAATTAGTTGTTTGCCTAATGTCATTATTACCCTTCACTTTACTCTCTACTTTTGTTCTGTATATTTTCAAATTTGGCTTTTTTGATCGTATAATTATGTCGTGAAATTTAGAAGAACATAGTAAAGAGGTTAATTAAACTTTTTAATCTTTATTTAATTTTATAATATTAGTTTACATTTAAAAATATTATAATATTAAATTTTTGAACATAAAGGATCACATCAAATTAATATTTTTAGTATATGACTACTATATATCGTGTATGTCATTCATATATATTATATGAAAAAAATACTAATATAATGTAGCTCGTTGCATCATTCATATTAATAGAGAATTTAACATTTGATGATGATGATGATGATGATTATTATTATTATTATTATTATTATTAAAAGTTATAAACTTAATTTTTGTAAAATTAAATATCTAAATCTAAATTCTTATAAGAATATTCAACAAAATACAAAGAAATATAATATTAGTACCTTTATAATTTTTCTTTAAATCATGCCCTCATAAGTCATTTTACACATAGCTAATACTAAATAGCTAATTTTACTAAACATCTTTAATAAACAGTTGACGTTATCCATTGGTCAAATCAGCTGATATAATTAGTTATCAGCTAATCGCTGATAGAATCAGCTAACAGCTAATTCAATTCATTGTTTGTCAAATAAGGCCTTTGAATTAATGTGTGGGCTGTAAGTGCCAAATTCTATTACAAACACAATTTGAGGTTGGGTTTGGGTTCTATTTTGATTATATTTAATTTATATTTGAGATTTAAGTCAATATTATAAATACCGTACCATTATTGATACCAAATTTAGTACTGGTAAGATACGATATTGATACCGATTAATACCAAATATTGTTTCAGTTAATTTTTTGAAATTATAAATAGTCCCTAATTTTTTTAAATTACAAAATTATTTCATCAATATATTGTACTGTATAATTTATAAATTTTACACCACCCTTGTCTCCAAAAATTATAAGCAACAATAATGACCTGGTAAAAAATCTCGCTAAATGGGAGATTTGGGAAGGTTTAGAGTACACAACTTTTCTCCTAACTAGTACAGAAATTATTTCCAAATAACTTACAAGAAATAAAAAATAAATAAATAAATTAAAATTAAAATAAATAAAAAAGAAAGCAAAGATAAAAAATACTAAAAAGTAATATTAATAAGAATAATATTAATATTAATAAGTAGGAGATTAATAATAATAATAATGACGACGAAGACAGCGATAATGACGCTGATAACAACAACAACAACAACAACAACAAAAAATAAAATAATAATAGTAATAATAATGAGTAGGAAAATAATAATAATAATAATAATAATAATAATAATAATATGTAAGAAATTCATAATAATGAAGATGATAATGATTGTAATAATAATAATAATAAAATAATAGTTATAATAATATTATTAACAATATTGTTATTAATATTAATACTAATGATAGTCATAAAACTAATACTAATAATAATAATAATTAATATGTTTCCAAAAATTATAATAATAAAAATTTAAAGTAACAACAAATTATTTATTTTTATTAGTATTCTTTTCACGTATAAATATGAAAAGAGATCATTTAATCATCATATAAATATAAGATTAAGAACAATACAAAATATTTAAAATATTACAATTTCATCATATAATAAATAATAATTACATCAAAATATCAAATAAAAAGAATAATAAAT
>JAOTJB010000005.1:7110072-7125838 GCA_027123815.1 Erythroxylum minutifolium
AAGTAAACAAAATGTTTTGAAAAAGAAAAAGTGGGCCCAAATTAATGATCAGTGATAAGAGTATTAAAAAAAATGTACACCGAAGTTTAAGTGTTAAGTGATGTGACACGCCACCCTCGCGGGGCACGAATTCGAATATCACTATTGATATCGGGTTCGGGTCCAGCAGGAGTGGAGTGTTATAAAAGATGCTACGTCAAGGTCTTTATGTCAAAGTTCTTGGCCAAAAGTTGCTTAAACTTATACTTTTGACGTGAGCAATATATCATCCACATGCAATACTAGGAAGATAATTTTGCTCCCCCTAACCTCATAGTACAAACATCTTTTCAACTTTATTTTCCATAAAGCTGAAAGAGGTCATAACCTTATTAACTATAAGTTTTCACTTCTGGGAGGTTTGATGTAAACCACATATTGACCTGCATAACATGCAAATCATGTCAGTTCTATCTGGATCCTGAAATCCTTCAGGTTGTACCATATAGACCACTTTATAAAGGTTTTTATTTAGGAAAGCAATTTTGACAACCATCTGATGTAACTCTTCATCATCATGGCCATAATCACTCAAAATGTATCCTACGAGGATATGAAAGAAAATCAATAATTCTCCCTGAGTGAACCATCAGGCAATTGAGCTAGTTCATAAATCGATGATCATCTTTATCCTGAATAGGTCTTAAAACTTTATACTGACGGTTTTGCAATTCTATTGCAAAATCAACTAGCTCCCTAACCTTACTATGCTTCATGGCTTGCATCTCATAAGTCATTGCAACCTACCACAATTTTGCTGCGGGTATAGAAACAGCTTCTGTAAAAATAACTGGATTCTTAATATGTCTAATATCATAGTCCTGTTCACCTAATAGATTATGATATCAGATGGGATAACAAGTCATCTCACTCTGGTGGATTTTCATAACTGAATTAGATCTTGTACCCCCAGGAACCTCTATGTGTACAAGTATGGGTTTCTGTTCCTATATAGGCAAGGTACAAAGACCTAAATCCACCACATCTAACTGTATGAGTAGCGGATACATAGTAACTATAGCATCCACCCTGTTATCATCCTAAGGGTCAAAGAGCCCACTATCATTTCAGACATACTATTCCAGAAACTTAACTGTTTATGATTCCACTATTCTGTTCCTTTCTTTTCTACAGTAAAGTATATAACTTCTAAAGCGGTTAGGATATCTTACTAAATAGCAATGAGTACAATGGGTATGTAATTTTTCGATATAAGGATTATACTATCTTAATAAGGCAGCCCCACACACAAATGTGTGTAAGACTGAGTTTCACACTTGTAGATAATTAGGTAGATTAGTCTTGTTCTGCATTGACTTTTTCAAGTCCTTTAGGGTGGGGTTATGCCTTTTGGTTTTGCTCAAGAATACCTGGTATAGTGAATCAAGTCACTATCACAATCGATTCCAAATATCTGGCAAACAGACCTTTTCAAGTCCTGAAATATCATGTTTTTCATGATATTCTCCTCCACGGTCAGATCTGATATTCTGAATGAATTTTCCCAATTAGTTCTCAACCTTCAGTCTTTAAGCAAGAACATATAACTATAATGGGAATAACCATGACAAATTCAGAATACTTTTGGAATTGAACAATGTAACTATATAAGGTCTTCTGATATCTTTATATATCAGACTCAACAAGTTAGAAGAGCATGTGGACTTCAATATCCTTATTAGTCAACTTACCCCTGTAATAGTCAACACATGTTTCCAGATCATTATAATCTATAATTGATAGAATGTTTTCCTTAATCAATTTCTCAATCCTAGTACTGAAAATGTAGTTTAAACTTTTATGTCAAACCATGTATGACTTTTCATTCATCATGGTCTTTCATTTCATGACTTGTTCAGTAAGATACGAAGAAGCGTATATCTAATTCAGGATAAGACACTCTCTATACAAACCATATTACAAAAAAGTTGTATCATTATGTTTTACATTAAACACAACTATACAACAGAAGTATTAAATACAAAACGTCAACTTTCTTTGTCCAAAATTGATCTAAAGATCATATATAAAATGTGTCATGTAAAAACCTAAATGAACCTTGCTACAAGATTCAGTACATACATCCCCTATAGATATTACTTCCACTTCTTCATTGCTGTCAACCATCAGTTCCTCCTTCCTTTTATTTGGCTTTATCCTGAATATGAACCTTTTGCACCGTGGAAGCAACTTGATCAGATATTCCACTATATAGTCACCAAGTACTTAATGCGACTATTGCAAATCAGATTCATAAATTGACAAGCCAAGAACTTATTTGATGATCACAGTCTTTCCTTTTAGGCCTTATACTACTGGTTTCTTTATGTCCCTAAGACCTTCACAGCACTGGATTGATCAGCATCAGCATGTGGAGAAGATTCAATCTTTCTACCTTTAATCTTAGTGTGCTTCATCTTTTCCTTCCCTTTAGTTGCATTGAGAGTTGTAAGAGTAACAAGCTTGAGTTTTCCTCCTCAGCAACAAAATGGAAAATCAAAGCATTAAAGTCACATTCCTTATCCTACAAATAATATGTCATCACCAGATTGCTTAACTCTGAAGGGAGTGTATTCAGAATCTAGTGAATAATAAAGACATCAAGAAGAGGAATGTTTAACATCTTCAATCTGCTGTGAAGATGGATCATTCTTAATATGTTCTCCTTAGTTCCCCTTTTCCTGTACACCTTATGGAGAATAATTCTTTATTCAAGGCACTTGTCTCAACACTAGATGAGACCGCGTACCTCTAGGAGACATTTCCAAGAAATAACTTCGCTATATCTGTGTCCGAAAGTTCACTAAGTAGATGGTTAGGTACGGATCTCTTAATAGTCATCAAACATAATCTGTCAGACCGATCCTGGGCTTCATAGGCTGCTTTATGAGCTTTCAAGCTCATGGATGTAGGTGGAGATGACCTATGTCTCTGTATAGCCATATCAACCTCAACTATTTCCATAATATTTAATACATCCTCTGTCTACTTCTTTGTATTGAAACCGGTCAGGGTTCCAATGGTGACACTAATTTTATTGACCGAAAAGGTGACTCTTTAGTAACTTTGATTAGATCAACACAAGTGTAGGATAACAACGATACTGAAAGCCATTAAACAGTATCTTTCCTAAAAATCCGATCACACGTATTATGAAACACTTTTGGGCTGAATACATAATATATGCAATTAGACTTCCACATAAATATCGGTCAGAGTACAAACTATCAACTCTCATGATACTATCACCTTTGGGTGAATAGATTGTTTAAGCAATGACTTTCCTCCTTCTAATGCCTTTATGATCATCTCAAAATATGATATAAGGCCAACACCTTTGGGCAAAATAACCAAACATAAAGCCAGAGACATCCCCCAACATGTAAATAGAACAATCCAAAATACTAACTTGAAAGACCACTTTGGTGACTACATTCTCATCAGTATCCTAGAAAGTCCATTAACACAACGGATACAACTTTATGTTCTCCTTACATTCTTTATGGGCATATGGCATGTGATAATGTGACTTCAATAAATGCAAAACTCGGATGCACAATCTCATCGTCACACATCCGTGCTGAAGACATTCTCCAAAAACTTCATTTGAGACTTTCGTAAAAGAAAAATCTCAGCAGATTGACTATCGTGCATTATTTGATATCGAACCAATCGCCCAAGACATAAGAATCTCATATATCTCCTTTATGGCAAGTTCGTTGCACGAAAATTCACTCAAAAATGATTTCAGAATATCTCAATTCCTTTTTCGATTTACCTCATGCAGTTCCAAACCCTGAATATGAGACTCGAGATACGATAATTTGAAGTATCTCCCTTATGTGATGTCTGAAGCATAAAAATTCACTTGAAATCGGATTCGGAATACCCTAATTCCTTTTTTTGGAGTTAAACTTTAATTTATTACTAATGTAATAAATCTAGAAAAATGAAAAAATCGCTTTATAAATTTTTCGGACCAGAAAACTGACCCAAAACACCCCGGGTACCCTTACGAGAAATCTAAAATTTTGTATTTTTTCAAAATCGGCTGTAACAGACGTCCGTACTTCGACGTCAGCATGATGTCAGTGTGCAAAAGTCATGCCTGCGTCATATGCGCGTCTGGCGCGTTCCGAGCACCCGCGCATCACGCGCAGATGCCCCCACCGATGCTGGTGCATGCGTTGCACTCATTAGACATGCGTCCAAACCTGATTGGGCCACGTGTCGATGTGTGCACCACACGCGCCCCACATGTCACCTCCTCGCTACACGCTCGTAGATTTGCCCAAAAAAGACAATTTTCGGGTCATTTTTGGCTTCCTAGGCTCGTTTTCAACCCGTTTCTCAAGGCTAAATATATGTATACTACTTTCGTGCAATAAAAACAAGAAAAAATCGAGAAACGTAAGTTAACTCTCTGAAAATTTTATGGAGAGAAAAATTGAAATGTCTCTGTTTTTAACCACCCAATCACGCCACTGCTCTGATACTACGTGTAATACGTAACGTTGCCTTAGTTACGTATCCTGGATTGAACGTGAAAGGGCAAAAAATAGAGAAATGCGGAAATACCTATTTTTCAGTTTTGAAACTTCAAACGAGTTTTCTGAAGCTGAATCGAACCTGAATCCACCGCCATCTTTACGGGAATCGCTCTCCGGGACGCAGATAAGACCTTTCTACAATTTTCTCAAAACACGAGCTTTCTTAACGGGTCAGAGATTCCTTATTCTCATGATTGATATGAGCAATGTAGGAGACCATAACTTATTTATATAGCTTCTATATCGGGATTCTTCATTACAAGGTCGATATGGACCACGTCCACACTAAAATGAATCCATTTTTTACCAGAACTTCGACTCATTAATTTAGATCATTTATTGGGTCACTTTATTATCTTTATATGGATCAAATTATATAACTTAACCGATAATTTATTTTAAAACAAAATTATAATTAATAAATGTCTACTGTATAGGAAATTGACAAAATTATCCTTAGAGGCAAAAATATCTTACATATAGAACTCAAATGGTCTTTTGCCCTACACATCGCAATGAAGCTATGGCTATTTTCTTTGTTCTTTAAGTGGCTAAATGCTGAATTCGAATGCACGGATCATTGAATCTGTTAGTCTTACAACAATTCAAGCCCTCAATGGTGGTACTCCTACTAACCCGATGCATGAGCTAGTCTTAGAAGATATTTCTTTAATTATGTCCAACTTTATTGCCTTTAGATATATTTCTTATTCCAATAATTCAGCAATTCAAAACATTGCAAACTTTAGTTTGTTGCCTGACTAGGAAGTGCTTTCCTTCTTTGTCCCTGCCAGCATTTTTGATCAGTGGGGTGTTTCTACGATAACAACAACAACGTTATAGTAAAAATTTAGTTAAGATGCAAAGTATGAGAAAATTCAGTAGTATGCAATCTTACTTTTAATTATTAGAGAGATTATTTTTGATAAATCTAAAGAAAAGAAAAGAAAGTATTGAAACAATTTAAAAAGGAAAAAATTAACCAAATACATAAATAAATCATTGTATAAATAAATAAAAATAACTAAAAATAAAAGTAAAAAATAGAGATTAAAATAAATAAAAAATTCAAAATTAAAATAAACATTAAATTAAGTAAAAAATAATAGACAAAAAAAAAACAAGCAAGTAAACAAAGCAAACATGCAATTAAAAAAACCTAAACGAAAGAGAGAATAGCATTGAAAAAGTATTCAAGGTAATTACATGATATACGATAAAAAAGAAGAAGGAAAAATTTTCAAAAGTCCGACGAAGAAAATGATCTCTTTATGAACAAAAAATTACTTTTTTTTAATGTAAAATCTTCTACCCATATTTTAGTTTGTCAAAGCTTTTTATTGAGAATAAAATCTTCAGGAAGCTTTTTTACGATCATATTATATCTAATCACCTTCTTCAATTCTATCTAAATCTTCATCTTTTTCTCTTAAAGTTTTTAAGTACAATTTTCTCGTACCTTCTCACTGAAACGTTAACGATATCTTTTTTTAAAATGTCTGAACTACGTAAGTCTTATTCTTCCTTAACTTATCATCAATATTAGCACCCTCAATTTGTCCCTCACAACTAAATTCCTAACCTTAGCGCTTCTTGTAAAGTTATACATTTAACGGAGCTTATTCATCTCTACGATCGTTAACTTATAAAGATGAGCCAATTTAACATGTCAAGACTCTGCTATTCCTCAAAGAAAGGTTGCTGTTATGAAAAAAAAGATATAAAACTATAACATTGACCTATATATCCTTTGGGGTTTCTTTATCAATTACTTAGAATCCTGATAGAAAGCAAAAAGAAAACTTTTTAACACCAAAGACTTCTTGGTTTACAAATCTAAGACAAGTATTTTTTTGAACCCAGAAACGGTGTCGTCGGAAGGAGGTAAGTTTACAAGTTAAAACGCATGTAAATACTCAAATACAGTTGACAGTGTCGTGCTTGAATCTGTGTGTAAATCGAATGTGTTGGACAGAGTTGAGGGACTTTGCTTGTGCCGGTGGCTTTTGTTTTTGTTTTTCCGAGTTTGTGCGTGTCTGTCTCTTCCACTCTGTAATCCTATTGCGTATAACGACACACACGAAACCAAAGCCTCTTTGATCCTTAAAATCATTCAGGTAAAATATCCTCATATTCTTCTCTCTACTCCACCCTCTATTTCTTTCCTTTGTTCGATGCTGATGTTCCTGCTTTTGAATGTTTAGTGCTGTTATTAGAGCTTTGGATCATAATTGTTCAGACCCGGATGCGCTTTTCCGGCTCTAATTCCATAATTTGTATCCATCTGCTAATCTTTTTAGTTCTTTTCCTTTTGGGTCTCTCTAATTTTTCTTGGGGATCACACAATTGCTTATTTTAACCTTTTTTTTAGCTCGAAGTTTGTCGCTCTTTCGCCTTACGATTTTGTCTGTGTTGTTTGATTTTGTGTTTATCACTTTGATTACTTATTGTTACAGTTCTTGTGAACTTAAGAAAAGTTTCCTAGCTGTTATGTTGTCTTAGTATTTGTATCAAGCAACAATATTGCGGATGCAACAAACTCTCGGAAAGTCCTTAGAATTTGGTAGAACCAAGATTCTAAAATCTTCAGTTTTTTGTGATCTCATAGGAGGGTGTTTATGGGCTTTGTTTATAAAAATATGGGTTACTGGTTTTCTCAAGTTGGAATAGACTCTGGGAATTTTCTTTTGCTATTCACGGGAAAAGTTAAATGTGTTTAGGTTCAGTAGGATATTATTTCCTTCATTCTTGGGCTTATTTCTGTCTTTTTGTCTGTCTTTCTTGCTTGATATCATGGTTTTAGCTGAATGCTGAGATTTTCTTTCTCTCATGCTATTTGGCAGAAAATGATTCAAATGTGGTTGTCTCTATGAGCCAATTCCATCAATCTATGCTCCTATATGATAGGTAATGAAGGGATTTTCTGACGACGCAGCTGCTTCAAAATGCTCTCCAAATTCTAAAATTGATACTGCAAGTCACTTGTTAACATCTGATTGTTCAGATTCAGGATCTAGTGAAAGAAAGTCTTTGAAGTCTTTGTCATGGTCAAGCATCTTTGCATCCGCTTTCTCTGTCTTTGAACTACACCGTGACTCATCAACCTGTGAGAAAAAGTTATTTTCTACTAGAAACAATGGTTGGACATCTGCTGTGAAGAAAATTGTTGCAGGTGGGGCAATGAGGAGAATCCATGAGTGTGTTTTGGGACCTAGCAAAACTGGGATACCAAACACAGTTAGTGACATTTGGCTTCTAGGTTTGTGCTATAAACTTTCACAAGAGGAGTGCTCTGGGGATGCAGGGACTAGTAGTGCAGTATCTGCATTCACACATGATTTTTCTTCACGGATTCTGATGACATATCGAAAAGGTCTGTTTTTACTAGGTAGTCTGACATATATCAAGTATGGCTTTAGTGATTGAACCAATATGGTACATCGTATTCATTTATACAGGTTTTGATGCTATTGGAGATTCAAACTACAAAAGTGATGTAAACTGGGGTTGCATGCTTCGGAGCAGTCAGATGCTTGTTGCCCAGGTCCATTGCTCTTTCATCATCTCATTTGGCATTTGATCCAATCAAGGCATTCAAACAAAATTGATTTGGATTATGGAAGCCTGTTTTTTATTGATTTACATGTTAGAGGTTTTAAACATGAGATTGATGCTTTAGTAGTTATTTTTCTTCATATTCCATCTGAGCCAACCTTGATTGATGACAGAGATTTAACATCAGAATTGCTGTCAGTTGTTTCTCTTTGCTTTCTCATATTCCTGATACTTCTTTGGTCTTGGTGCATGAACTTTTTCATTCTTTGTAACATTAATTGATTTTGGCATTGCCCTCTTGACAATGTTTCGAATGGCATGTTTTACTAGACATTGATAGTATTTTGTTCCTAATTTTGCAGGCATTGCTATTTCATCGATTGGGGAGATCTTGGAGAAAACCTTTGCAGAAGGTGAGACAACTAACTCAATTTGCTTGCAGTCACGAATTTTGTCATGATTCTTGTACTATTTTCCAGTGCACATGGTCTTTTTCATTTAATTTCATTATTTATTGGTCCAACCATGAAAATTTAGTACAACGTAAATTGTTAGTAGTCATGAATTATGTCACTTCTTTCATTGACTATGCAGCCATGGGATGAAGAATATGTTGAGATCTTACAACTCTTTGGTGATTCTGAGGCATCTGTCTTCTCTATCCACAATCTTCTTCAAGCTGGAAGCATGTACGGCCTTGCTGCTGGATCATGGGTAGGTCCATATGCCATGTGCCGCTCTTGGGAATCCTTAGCCTCATCTAAGAAAGACGAAATGGACACTGGCTCCCAGCTTCCAATGGCTGTTTATGTTGTTTCTGGAGATGAAGATGGGGAGCGAGGTGGAGCTCCTGTATTATGCATTGAAGATGCCACTAGACACTGTCGCGAGTTTTCCAAAGGTCAAGCAGATTGGACTCCAATCCTTCTCTTGGTTCCTTTGGTTCTTGGTCTTGAAAAAGTTAACTCCAGGTCAGCAATCAAGCTTTGCATTGTATTCTTCAATTTGAATTCACTATTGCATGGAGTTGGGTAATTGATGTACTTGTTTGTTTGCAACTTGAATTAATTAAAAAGCATTATTTAACTTTACCATCAATTTTGCATGTTGTGATACTATCCTTCCTCCATTTTTATGGTAAAATTGAATTGGGAACAGAAGATAGAAGGAGATAAAAGCAGAAAAGAGGTTCTTTGAAAATAATGCACAATTGAGTAATTTTATTCCAGCATAGTGCCGGAAATAACATTATATAATTCCTTTCTTCTGGATAATACACTCTAATCTTTGTGCAATATTCAGTGAGTGAATAGGAACTTGCAGTATTTCGAGTTGCACAAATTTCAGAAACCAGATGAACCCCCTCTTAATTTTTTGTACAAATACAACTAGCACCCTCTTGATACGCGTGTTAATAAACAAGTAACGCAATTACTTTCTCAATTTCTACTAGGTATATTCCATCTCTGCAGGCAACATTCACTTTTCCTCAAAGCCTTGGCATTTTAGGTGGGAAACCAGGTGCCTCAACTTACATCGTTGGTGTACAAGATGATAATGCTTTTTATCTTGATCCACATGAAGTTCAACTGGTAAAGCATTTATGCTATGAAGGTCTTTGAGATTAATTAATCTTTTATATATGTTTCATGCCTATAATAATTGCAAACTGATCAACAAATTGCCAACATTAATGAATTTACTAAAAATGCTCCGTGAGGTTAGTTTGTAGTAATATGCTGCATGAGGCTATTTGATGAAGTTACTGAACCGACCTTTTGATTTGGAAGATCATTCCGTTAAAGCAGGCCATTTGTACTGAGATTTTGGTCCATGGAGGTGCAATAATGGAGGCCATTCTTGGTATCTATATTAGAATATCTACTGACAAAAAGATGTAATTGTAAATTGCTTTGAAATTAAGCACTGCCTATAACTTCAGAAATTTCTCAGAAACCCCTTAACCCACAGGTTGGAAAATATTTTCTTTTAGCAAGAATCTGGATGAATGCTGTAATGAAAGTTAAGGTTGCAAATTTTATTTCAAGATTTATTGCTACACTTTCACATATGAATACTAATTACAATCTCAACCTGAGGTATAACGTGTTCATGCACTCATAGAGAGAGAGAGAGAGAGATGGAATATGATGACCGTAAAACAAAATAAGACTGAGAGGTGGCACTAAGTCATTGTGATTGTAAATTCACGGTTAGAACAGCAACGTATTTAAATGATATTGAATGTTCAGTTGAGAATTTGACACAGCTGCTAGCTGGAAATTTGTTGAAATTGCCAGTGTGAATCTGATATTTTGATCGAACTTATATTGTTGTTTGCTTCCCAGGCAGTCAATGTTAGTAGACAAGATGTTGAGGCTGATACTTCCTCATATCACTGCAAGTAAGCTTAATGTTAACCTGCGATTCCTTATGCATTAACTTACGAAAGTGGAAATTCTCCCGTGCTTTGCTTATTCCTTTTTCTTTATATCATTTAACCAGCTTAATACGATACATTCGCCTGGACTTGATTGATCCATCCTTGGCAATCGGATTTTATTGTCGAGACAAAGGTTTGCCACATATCATGGACATTATTTATGAGTTTTCAGGTTATTTTATCTTATGCAACTCATTGACCGGTGTATAACACTGTACACTGCTGGACAGGTGATTTTGATGAATTTTGTTCACTGGCAACCAAGCTGGCAAATGATTCGAATGGTGCACCCTTATTTACTGTAGCTCATTCACATACACTGAGAAAACAGGCTAACCATGAGGACATGATAAATGATGGTAGTGAGGTTCCTGATATTGATTCTCATGGTGTTGTAGCAATTACTGACGCAGAGGGGAATACACATGAGGATGACTGGCAACTGCTTTGATTGGAAATAGGAAATTGGAAGTTGCGTGGGGATTGTGTTATTGGGGTGGATGGAGTACCAATCTTACACTCTAGCATCCGCGGACTTTCTACCCTTCATTTGTTCATAAGTTAATGAATTCGACATGTAGGAAGTACGTTAAGGAGTCGATGATTCTTTCACAAAATTTTCTTTGCCTCATATTTGATGTTGTAAAATAAATGCCAGAAGTTCCGTTCAGCTGCAATACCATTTTTATGCTTGTTCCTTTGCCCCCTTTTTTGCTTTAGATATCTTCATCTTTATCTCTCTCGATTGCCATTTATGGAAAGCCTCTGGGGAGAATTGTTTCCGTGTTGATATACCAGGTTACCTGCTGACTTCAAACTAAAAGACAAAAACAGAACAGGTTCGATAACGTTTGATGTCTGGGCGTCTCTGAGAACTATAGGTATGTGGTGCAGCCTCAGTGTATAGGCATCTTTCCTCGTTAATTATGATCATCGTAAGCCTGGACTGGTTAAAAAACATCTTTCACTTACAAAGGGTATGGACACAAAGTGCCAAGTTCGAATGTAGATTGAAACACGGGATTACAATGATAATCTGTTCTGTCAGATTCATTCATCACCTTTAACATTATCAGGTTCATCTTGTAAGACGAAGGAAGTAGGCAAATTCCATGATAGTGATTTAAGAGTTGATAGTAACAAATAATTCCCACATTCTCATTCTCTCTGATGACTTTTGCGCAAAAGGTTTTACTTTTAGACACTTTGGACATCTGTTTTCCAACTTAGGATATAAGATTAATGTCTTTTCGCTCTCACCCAACCCTCTCTGTCGCACTAACTAAATTTCAGGAAGCCTTCTCATTAGTTCCAAAACGTCCATGCAGAATTGCAAATTTAGACTTTTAGGTAACATTACACAACATGTGCAACTAATCTCATGTTACCAAACCAAAGCCCTGCTTTACTCTTTCTAACTATCACTCTCGTATCTTTCTTTACTATATCAGACGCTGAGATAAGAAGCTGAGTATGGAAACTTAGAAAATCCTGAAGGAGTGTGGACATGATCCCACTTAGAACTCCCTCTCTTATCATCTACATCCACGATGAACGCCACTCCATCACACTCCCCACAAGCTGCACCACCCATCACAAACACTCTATGATTACTCTTATCCTTGGAACATCCAAGAACTGTGGCACACAAAGTTGTCCCACTAATCCAGTCCGGAACTGCAACCACTGAACTCACTCTCAGCTTCTGATCAGTACCGTTTTCAATTCTTTCTCTTGACTGCCGAAGTTGTTCGCCACCTAAAACCCACCACCATTCATTTTCTCTTGTCTTCACATTGTTGCCAAAGCACACTGGAACGTTGGCTCCTCTTGGACTAGTACTCCCAAAAGGCCAAACCTCATCAACCCGTGACCACATCCCAGTAACAGGATCGTAACACTCAGCATCAGACCTAAACTGCCCTTGACTTTCACTTCCATAACCACTCACAACCCAGAACCTTGAATCACCTTCCCAAGCCAATCCTTGACTCTCGTCTCTCTCCTCAATCATATCAGGCAACGTTGTCCACTCGTCTCTATCAACGTTGTACATCTCTGCCGACTTCAATGCATTCTTTCGACCGTCGTGCCCTCCGGCGACATACACGGTGGACTCCCCCACTACTGCACATGCAAAGAAAGAACGCGCCGTCTTCATGGGCGCGCCGCGTCTCCATTTGCCGGCGGTTTCTCCGATCAAGTCTAGGATGTACACGTCACGCACTGGTTCCAAGGTTGTCGGATCCCAACCGCCTAATAAGAGAATTTTGCCAGAGGATTGAAATGTTAAACACTGACAAAATATTGGAATACCATCTTCAGGTCTGGTCCTTTGCCAAAGGTTATGTGTTGCGTTGTAGATGCTAAGAGCGTACTGTGGAGTTCCGTTGATGTTCTGCTGCGGTCTTTGTCGTTTCCGTCCTTCCTCTTCTTTCTCGGTTGTTCTTCCCGTGGTGAAGCCACCATTGGATGGTTCTGTTGAGTCCACCGCCGGGAGAGGCTGGACAAGGCAAAGGAGCTGCTCTGAAGTGGCTGATTTTCTTCTTTCTTGATAGAATGAAGGGTGTGAAATTAAGCTTTGCCATGTGTGACACACAGATTTCATACAAGAATGGAATTGGTACGGTACTCTAATTAGACAGTCCAGTGCTATGTCATTCGGCAAGCCTGCAATTAGCTGCTGCTCTTCTTGTTTCTGTTGGAATTCCATTGAAGATGCCTAAATTGAGCTGTGATGAAACAGAGGAGAGAAAATCGTATAAAGTTGCAAGCTTTGAGACGAAGATCGATTGGAAAAGGGGGGAAGCATAAACCCCAGAAGTAGTTACTAAATCAAGTTTACTTTTCAACGATTCTTTTCTTGTTTCTGTTAAAAACCTGTTGAAGAGTCCTAAGCAGAACTGAAGATGAAACAGATAAGACGAATAATGAGAGAAATTTGTGTATAGTTGCAAACTTGCAGACAAATTTGGAGTGGACAAGGAGGGTGAAGGGATAGAACCCAGAAGTAGATAGTCGAACACGCGAGTTTTTCAACGATTGTTTCCTTGTTTCTATTGGAACACCATTGGAGAAGCCTAAACTGAACTACGGGTGAAACAGAGGAACGGAATTAGAGAAAATTGTATAAAGTTGCAAGCTTTAACAAAAAGGAGGGTTTGACAAGGAGGTAGCGGCAGAACCCAGAAATGGTTAGTCAACCCCTATAGTTATCACTTATTCTCGGAACGGGAGGTCTGATTGTTGCAGAATAGTAGTATTCATGGTTTAAGTAAGGTTGTTGAATATGTTAAGGTTTGGGCATGGAGGGTTCATAACAGAGGAATTTTCATAGGCTCTTTGAATGACTGGTTGATGCTTGAATTGCAAGGGTTTAGAAGAAGAAAGGGATATTTAAAGTGAAAGAAAGAGGCCTACTATGGTGCCTGTTGGTACATCCGCCAATCAGTAAACAAGAAGTCACTGTCTGTTTCATTTCACGGATGACATTGCTTTGACACTCCATTTCAAAAATAAAGGAGATGTACTGTTAAGAATAGTTCACGCTTTAACTAAATCTTGTATGCTAATTGAAATTGGCACTTGAGACCATACCTTCTGTTTTATATATAACAACCTGACCTAACTATTAACTAATTCGGACAAGGCAAGAATTTAGACAAGTCTACTTTCAATTCACTTACCTTAGTTAGTATAATAAACAAGAGTAAACGAAGTAACCCTGTTGCAGTATCATCTTCGATGAATAAGATTAGATATTTACACATTCCAACTTACTAATTTGTTGAGTATACCTTAAATAGACGTTTTAAGTACACGAAAGTAAGTTGGGACAATGGTAAGCTTAGTAAACTTAAAAGACTATAAGAGTCAAGTCCATACGAAAATCATTTAGGGGATAAAGCTAAGAATGGCAGAAAGAAGCACAAACGGCTTCCATTAGTGGGGGTGAGGACTGGGGACTGGGATAGGACAAATGCCCTTCTAGAAGAAATTGTGAGGCATTTTAGTTTGTGTTCGATTTCGGATTCCACATCCATCTGTCACCGTCACCGTCACCGTCACCTATCAAACTTTTCTTATTCTTTTTAACTATTAAATATTTTAATTCAATTTTGTAAAATTTTCAATTATTGAGAAATTAAGAAAACTTCGAGTTAAATAATTAAAACTTGTATTAATTACATTACTTCCAAGAAGAGGGGTCATCTCCTATGGCCTAATTATCTTATTTTAACCTTATTTTTATTTTAAATAACATTATTTTATATTTGGATAAGGATTCGATGTCCTGTGTTAATAACCGGAGAGATTTGGTTAATATGACTTCTTAATTAAGCGGCCGATGAACTTGTATTGTGAAAAGTAGACTTAAAAGATGAATCCATAAGTAGGAGTGACCTAATTGATTTCAACTCTTTACTTAAGATTTTCCTTTGTAAAAGATCTTGAGTTCGAGTCATCACAAAAAAGAGAGAGGAAAAATTTTTCTTGTTAATGATTTTCTAGCTCTTTGGTCAGATCAATTACAGATGTCTTACTTGCAGGGACAATATAGGAATTGAAACTACTGAAAAACTTAGGGTTGATAAGAACTTGATGCTAGACAAAGTCAGTGATCAATCAACAGCTAACCAATCAATATGTGACGACTTTTTATACACATAAATGTACAAGTTACGTAATAATCTGAGGAACCTTGAAGTTTCAAATTTACCTTCCAGACGAAGCTGAAATATCTCACGTACATAAAGAAAGAAAAGATGAATTCAAAGGGTGTAACTTGGGTTTGACAAATGGAGGGATGAGTTATCAACTAAAGACAGTAATGTGGAAATATTCGTTTGGATTATTTATACTTCAATTAGCTCACTATATAATAATGTTTTTAAAATTAGATCAAAAATTAAACTGATAAAAGGGCATGTTTGGCCTGCTAGGCAAATAAAGGCTAAACAACGACATACAAAAGCCCTAATAAAAAAGCGTTCTTCTAGAAGCTATTTATATATATATTATATAATTAGATATTTTATTTTTTATGGTTAATAGTGATGTTTATGGCTTTTCACAATTGGATGGAGTAATGATATGTAACATAGCAACCACCCAAAGCCAAAAGCTAAAAGACCAAAAGCAAAGTCTTCTAGAAGAACAAGTTGACACCATAGGATAG
>JAOTJB010000005.1:7133981-7147228 GCA_027123815.1 Erythroxylum minutifolium
GTATGTATGATGTATCTACAACTCCTTCTCAAAGCAATCTAGATAACCATGTTTATTTTCAATGTTGCACTTTATTTTAGCAAATGACAAGTTGGTTAATGTAGAACATTAACTTGTTGAAATACTTGTCTCAACACTCGTCTTATCAGTACATAATAGTTTTGAAAAATGCTTAAGTTGAAGTAAGTTTTCTTTGCATTTGAAGTTGCATTGTTAAAATAGCTTACATCTTCTTAATAGAATGAGTAAAATGTAATGCGTAGCACGAGCTTTAATTACGTGTCTAAGATCATATGTGAAAGTGAATAAATTAAGAAAACATTGAAAATACCTGTTTTATTTTTTACAACTTCAAACGAACTTTTTGACACTAAAAGTTTAGAACTTTCTTGATGAAATTTACTAAAGTCGATCGATTAGTTAACGTCTTTCTAATTCTTTCTTAACAAGTAAACCTCTCAACAGATCAGAGAATTTGAACTTTTATGACTTACTTAAGCAGAAGCAAGAGACCTTAGCAATTATATATCGTATCATATTGGGTCTTCTCGTCGCAAGCTTAGTGCATGTCCAACTCATATTGATTAGCATCTATTTTCTTCATTAAACTTCAGCTCATCAAATCAGATCATTTATCGGGCTACTTTATTATTTTTATATTTTACAAACATAAAACACTAGTATTACATAGATTTTAAGAATTTGCTACCTAATTAAGCCAAAAATTTTGGAGTACTGGTAAGATTATTACTTTGTGATAGTCATGAAAATAGTCTTTTATAAAAATACAAAAGAAAAATTGCTTATATTGATAACCTTCTCTTAACTCTCGCAAAATGATGAGCCTTGTGTATTGGGATACCTTGTAGTCGCGGATATTTGATTGAGTTAATTGGAAAGTTAAGACTCATTTTACGCATAAAATTGGGATGAAAAAGTTAGAAATTGAGAGTATAATTTTTATTATAATAACCAACTTCAATTATTATGTAATTCCATTTGATTTGTTTGTGCCGTCAATTTAATATGGGACCAGATCACTTATTCTATTACTTTATACCTACATTATTCAATAAAAATCTATCCGTTTAATAAATAAGACCTACAAAAATTGGACCAGACAGGAACAGGTGAATAGGAGTGTTCCCAACTAATATACTGCTTTAAACACGGTCATTACCTTACGCGTACGGTACACGAACTTTGGCTCGGTGCAATAAATGATAATTCAATTAAAGAAACATCGACACATGTAACTAACATAAGCCGTAAATGGTGGTCGATGACAACAATAAGAGTCAAATCAAATCCTTACGTAAGAACTGTTCAGTGAGGTTACACTACATCGTTATACATTAATTTCAAATATTAAGAATGTTTTATTAGTCAAATTAATTATAATGAGTATTTTCCTACAAAATCAGAATCACATAAATTTTTAATTAATAAAATTTAATCATAATTTTATTTATTTAATGAATGATTAAAATGATTTTTACAACGTGTAAGTATTAGAAAAATTTAAAGGTAAATTTAAATTCTCGATGAATATCTTAATTTTTAAAATTCAATTATATTATTATTACTAACAAAAATACATTTTTCAATACACAATTTCGATGCCATGTCACCTACTCGTGGAATGATATGTTTTGATTGGGATCAAATCATCTATTTCGATTAACCAGCTCCTACTCTGCATCATTATATCTCATAACACGCTTGTTTATGTAGGATTCACATATATATGTTGGCAAAATTAACTGAGACAGGTCGAAACGTCCTACCAGAAAAGACTTTGAAGAGTGAGTTCCTACCTATTCAAACCCACCTACTGCTTCTAGTTGCACTATTTTATCATTCCCTGTCTTCATTTTCCCAGTTTGAGACCACTACTAGAAGCAGGGACCATGTGAATGGGAATTATCAGGACGGTCTAAATGAATATGTTATTTGAATTTAATGGAATCCCGGTCTTGTTACTGAAATAGTAACCAGGACCTACCAGCTACACCTGCTATATTTACATTGGATATATATAGCAGAAGCAAAACACGTTTACGAGCAGAAACATACAGAAAGAGAGGTGAGGAGAAGAAAAAAGAAGACGATTGTTTAAGGGGATGGCCGAGGGAGGAACCACCTTGGAGTATACCCCAACATGGGTTGTGGCAGTGGTTTGCATTGTTATAGTTTCCATTTCTCTTTCTGTTGAAAGGATCCTCCACTACCTTGGCAAGGTACTTTTGTTCTTTGTATGATCATACATATGCATTTGCACACTTCGATTATCTGGGTTGGGATGATCTCTTCTTCTCTTGTACTGAGTGTATGCATAATCATGTAGTCATGTATGTTCTTGCTTGCGCTGGTTATGGAATGATTATACGGAATGAAATGGGGTTTTCATTTGCAGCTTTTCAAGAGGAAACAACAGAAACCTCTCTATGATGCACTGTTAAAAATCAAAGAAGGTAATGATTCTTACTGATATTAGTCCAACTTCATTATAGTGTTGGCTAACTTTGTTTTTGCCGTCTGTATATTTTTATATACGTACATACTTGAATCTTTGGAATTTCTGACTTTTTTTTAATCATTTCATAAACTTGGTTCTTAAATTAACTTCTAGTTCTAATACAGAATTGATGCTAACTTCTTCTGATGCAGAATTGATGCTTTTGGGGTTCATATCACTGCTACTGACAGTATTCCAGGGCCGGATTAACTCAATCTGCATCTCCCAGCACTTGGCTAATACATGGCTACCTTGCGAGAAAGAATCAGAAAATAAAGATGTGGTTGCCCACTTTCAGAGCTTTTTTTCCTTCAATTCAGGCGGCGGCGGCAGCCACTCCAGCCATCGCCTTCTAGCTGAGGAGGGGTCGAAAAATACTTGTTCCCATGTAACTTCACCGATCATTATTATTTTGTCTTATCTTAATTTTGGTGAAGCTGTTGACCAACATCTTCATGCATCTGCACCAACTACTCTCTTACTTCAAAAACTTAGTCATCTTAGAGAATTATGTAGTGAAGGTTCTATTTGTTAGTCAACTTTGGATGGTAGATTCTAGAAGCTAAAACATGCATCAGGAAAATAAGTAAAAATGGCAACTTTAATTGCACATGCTTTGTTGGAAAAATTGTATAGCAGCCACATGCTTTTGTTTCAAAGCACTTATGAAACTGAAGATGCTGTGGGGAAAATTTTGGCATGTGGTAAATACTTTGTCTTTGTATCTCCAGTTTCATGGATTTCACAAAAAAAATAATACTTCTTTGTTGACTAAAATAATAACTTAGTGTTCCCTGTAAAATGGACTGAAAGTTCTCCACTAAGCACAGAACCTGAACTCGTAGGTTGTAATCTGATCGAAAGTGATATCCAATAATAACCATGAAAAAGTGATGTGTTTTCTAAAGAACAAAGGTATCATGTAACTTAAAAGTCTCCATTGCAGTTCAGTGATCTGTACAGATGGATCTTTCCAACATTAATAAAAATCTGATACCTCTCCTTTGCTTTATAAATCTTGTCTGCAGGGGAAGGTTCCAATTTTATCTACAACTGCATTGCATCATCTTCACATATTTATCTTCGTCCTAGCCTGTGTTCATGTCGTTGTCTGTGCTTTCACCATCCTTTTTGGTACAGCGAAGGTAATATTGTCCTTTCCATTCTCATCTTCAAGTTTTGGTTCTTCTATACGAATGATCGTGAACAAGGTTCAAATGCCACTGCAATATCAATTTCACTCAAAGTTGGCTATTTTGAACCATTACCCTGATCTTAAATCATCGCAGATACTTTTATTTATTTTCATAACTTTAGAGTTTAATTTGTCGTTAATCATTGAATATGCAAATGTAGATAAACCTGTGGAAGCGTTGGGAGGACACCATCGAGGATGAGCTGGAATCAGGTACTAGTTTTGTTTAACTTCTGTATTAGGAGACTAATAATATCATCTACGGTTTGTGCCTGAGTTTGTAAATTGGCAGGTTCAAAATTTACCCACGTCCATGATCATGAATTCATCAAGAAGCGTTTCAAGGGCTTGGGGAAGCGTTCTTATGTTTTGGGTTGGGTGGTAAGCTCCGTTTCATAACTTTGCAAGTTTCCAGATGTTATGTACTAAGCTAATAATGGATACAACTGCATAAACTTGCAAGACCAAAAATGATAATAACTACTAGCTCAATTTTCCTCAAAACCACCTCTCCCTTCGAGGTGATTCTTTGACAGGAAGGTGTTAATGATGCACATTAACTCTGTTCTTTTTAATGGTGTTTGTTCTTTTCAATTCTTTTCAGCATGCATTTTTCAAGCAATTTTATGGGTCTGTAACCAAATCCGACTATATCACTCTGAGACGGGGATTCATCATGGTATGTTAATGCAACTCCCTGTTCCTGTCTACCGCAGAACTTCCCTTTTCGGTACCTAGGTAGTCTTGTTTCAACATGCACTAATAACATTCGCTTGACAGACTCATTTCAGGGGAAATCCTAAGTTTGACTTCCACAGGTACATGATGCGTGCCCTTGAATCCGACTTCAAGAAGGTTGTAGGAATAAGGTTAGTTACAGTCTACATCTTATACAGTTAGACAGGTTCCGCTTCGCCTATGGCTTATCTTTTTTAACTCTTCTAGCATCGATTCATGAGTTAAAAGAATATGGTTTCTGATGAGTTCTTTTGACTTCACTGCTTGCAGTTGGTTTCTCTGGCTATTTGTGGTCGTTTTCTTGTTGGTGAATGTCCATGGTAAGTCCAAAATTTCTGACGGCTCCCACACCAACTTGCTCCTCTTTTTGGTGTGTGTGTTCAGATTCTGTTATTTCCATCTACACTGGGCCAGTGTTCTAAAACCTTTTAGATAATTTCAGTGCAAAAAGGTTCACTTTGATTTAAAGCATTGGACAGGAGTAACTTTCCTGAGATTGTTGTCTTCCTTATAATCTTATCCATACCATTAACCCTTCCTTCACTGCACTTTCCATGGAAGATTTTAACAGAAAAAGGGTTGACATGATTCTATATATATGGCTATGCAGGTTGGCATGCATATTTCTACATCGCGTTCATTCCCTTCATTGTAAGTTATTCGGTGTCAAGAACTCTTCTGCTTTGTTTTTTCTTTTTTCATTTGTTAAAGTTGTTTCTATAGTAAAAATGTGTTTAAAGTTTATTTGTAACAGTCTCTATTCATGGGTGTAATTAATATAAATAAGAGGCTTGTTTCTGTAGACGTATCAAAACTTGCTGATGTTGCTGAATGCTGACCTAAGAGGTTGGAGCTAGGATTCGATATCCTCGTGTCTGCAGAATGCATAATAGGACTGGAGACAATTTAGTTCATCTGATATGATTGTTGTCTTTTCTTAACCATTTGCAGCTTCTGCTAGCTGTGGGAGCCAAATTGGAACATGTAATCACCAAGTTGGCTAATGAGGTTGCTGAGAAACATGTTGCAGTTGAAGGAGACTTGGTTGTTCAACCTTCTGATAGTCTGTTCTGGTTCAACCAACCCAAGTTTGTTCTCTGTTTGATCCACATCATCCTATTCCAGAATTCCTTTGAACTGGCATACTTTTTCTGGATATTGGTAAAGATTCAACCCCACGTTTTCGATTAAAACATGTGTGGTTACCTACATAAAACCTCTGATATATATGCTCAAATGATGCTAAAATAAATTGTTGCAGGTGCAATATAGTTTTCACTCCTGTATCATGGGAAGAAGCGGCTATGTTATCCCAAGACTAGTTATAGGGTAAACTTCTCGGTTTCTTTGCTATTCTACGCCATATTTATATGCTGAATTTGAGCTATAATTCTGACTGTATTCTTGTAACTCAAACTCTCAATGTTTCCAGGGTATTTGTTCAGTTTGTCTGCAGTTTCAGTACCTTACCACTCTATGCATTAGTGACAGAGGTAGGTTAAATTACCATCAAAGTATTACATATGGTGTACTTATGTCTAAATGATCCATACTCACAACATTTCTAATGTAGATGGGAAGTTCATTCCAGAAGGTAATATTTGAGGAACACATCCAAGAGGGTCTTGTTGGTTGGGCTAAGCAAGCTAAAAAGAATGTAGGTTTGAGAAAGGGTGTAATTGGCTCTAGTCCTCCTGCTAAGCAAAGCCAGGATGTGAATGGGGCAATTAGGTTGGGAAAAATAGTTCCAAAGGAGCAAGGAGAGATTGTGCATGAAACTGATTCTGACTGACTTTGTCGAACAGAGCACGATCATGGATTCAAAGCCAACACAAGCATATACTCCATGTTCAACAATAAAAGATAATTTTAGACATTCTGAAGAACTGCCAAGGAAGTTGGGAAAACGCTTTTGCTATGTTTTCCATACCAAGGTTTAGTCTTTTATAAGACCTAGTGGCAAACAAACAAAAAATTTTGTACCTTGTTTGGTCAATAACTTGTATTATAGGTCTTCACACATGTTTTGGTAATGTCTGCAAATGCTGTTTGACTTGAATTTTTCTACATTAACCTGCTCAATTTACGAACTAAAGAAGACAATATACTTTCAATCAAAGCTGTTACGTGGGCTCATAGGCAAGATATATATTCTCTTATACAACAGAACAGCCAGATAACATCCTTCACGAATTCATGTTTATAGATTATTTACTGTAAACTATATTCTTCAAAGTCAATAAAGAATTATCAAGCTTTCCTTTCTGATACAAAACGAAAAGCACAACCATGGGACTCAAATCTCCAACTTCATTTTTAACAAACTCCATCATGATTGGGAGAGATGATGTCCGGTCTTAACTATCAAAAGGAATGGACTTGTTACCTAAGGTCAAGTCAAGAAGCTCAACCAACATCCTTACGTATGATTTTTAGCCTTGTAGGTGTACCCATCGGGTTGAAACTCAAATGCTCTCATGGAACTCTGCAATTCCCAAACAAATTCCAAGTTGGAAAGTTCACATAAGCAGCAACTCTATCATAGTGTTTGTCCTTCGGGGACATTTCATCGAACAGTTGGCAGTGCTTGGCGATTGGTCACCAAACATTGTACATAACAGGGCCAGACCTCGCAACTTATGAGAGTTCGCCGACCTCATTAACTGTTCTATTCGAACAACTGCATTCCTAACCATCACTCATTTTGTCAACACCTACACAAGTTTATTAGACTAATGACCACCGACTCAGGTATTCGTGTAGGTAGTAAGATAAACTCCAAGCTTCTTCTTCCAGCAGGGGAATCAGATTTTAAGCATTCTTTCAATGGAAAATTATCATTAATAAACACCATTTATACTTCAAAAGCATTGTTAAATTGTAGAATGACTTCCTGTGCTCATAAAGGCAAATAAAAAAGAAATACTTCCATACATCTTTCAGCTTAAAACACAACTCGAGTAATAGACTTATCAGCATATCTAACCTATTTCCTCTTGATACATAATTACAGGTTCTCCTCGCATAGCTGACTAGGAAAAGAAGAAAACAAAAGGTTCATAGCTATTGCCTCCTAAGATTTCAATTCACTTCTTTCAGATCATGCCGGCTTCATTCTTCAGGTTAGAGGTTATCGTCTCTGACATGTTACATGTCAACAGCAGAAATTGGCTCATAACTCAGGAGGATAGATGGTATTTTTTACAGTATCACCAGCCACGTAATTGTTTCTGAATCTTTGAATTTTGAGAGGATTTACTACCCTTGTCTTTGTAGGAATTTCTGGAGGTAACACTTCTTCGTCCTCCACGGGCTGCTGCTATGGCACGTCTTCTCTGCTTGTTCAGACGCATGGTTAATTCACCATCATTCTCATATACAATTTGATCACCTTCTTCCTGGAAAATGAAACAGCTATTAGAACATTGCATATTCTTTGACATAAATTAGCACCATTGCACTGTACAACACTTGAAACAACTTATTCCCTTGTTGACAATTTGAAAGGGAAAAGGAACAGAGATGCATATTTTTCAACTATAGACTTCCATTGCCAGATGGTCTTTAGAAGCAATAAGAATCTGACCACACATAGGCACTATTATACTATCTTAAAAGACATCGTGACAATAGATCAATCTCTTCCTTTCATACAGTGGTTCTTGCTTCCCATGATTCATGATGTAAGATCACTAAAACAATGTCAGTATCCAATCTAATGTCATCACCAAGATGAAGAATATTTTCCAGTATGGAAACCTTAAGACTAGCATATTCGTTTCCTCACCGGCTATTTAGTCTCCAAGTGTGAGGACTCATATCGATAATGAAAGACCCAGAGAGCCATAATCCAACAACCCCAATTAGTAAATGTCATGTGTGACTCAGATTATCCAGTAAAATCAGATAAAAACTAATGATAATTTCATCTATACCTTGTCACTGGTCTCATGATGAGTTTCAAGTTCATTTTCTACATCTGCTTCACAGCACGGTTGCTTCTCCATTATGCTGTCCACATTGGATTTTGATGATTGTTCCTGATAAATTTTCATATTCAAAACAATTGCAACTCAAATGCAAGAGCAGAAACCCAAAGATACAGCATAAAACACATGGAAGATTAAACTAAAAGCATACAGGACGCAGCTAAGTCATAACTAAACTGTAGGAAGTTCAAGGGCTTCTCCAGAAGAAGGAAATGTGTCTTCCACATCGATAAAACGGTTTATTAAGTCATATATCAAAAGAATTAATTCATTCTGCTTCTGGCATCCATCAAATGGTACTTAAAATTCACGAAAAGTAAACCATGTAATACGTAACAGCTTGAGAACACTCCCCACCAAAAAAAATACAAGACAAGATAAAAATAATTATTTAAATTGAATAGCCATGCATACTAAGAGGTTCATAAGCATAACGTAGAATACCTGCTCCAACAAGCACAAAGAATCTAAACGTTTAAAGTTGTTTTCTTTTAACTCAGAGATGTGTTCTGCATCTTCAGTTTCTTCTCTGTCAGAGCCTGAATCAATCTCAGCAGCACCTTCTATGAACTGAACAAAGTAATGTTACACTCTCATATTTTCATACAAAACAATGATGAATTTAGATGCTATCAGAAATATGATATGAGCCATGCCAGATATGTTAGAACAGTGACAAGTTGTAAAATTGGAGGAATTCCTGAAAACAAGCATAACATATTATAACACTCTCTTTCTTTTTCTTGTTTAAGAATATGTAAATATATTAACTTCATATCGAATGAGCTTAATGGCACATTTGTTGTAAGTTTGATTATATTGGTTCATATATCAGATGTACCCAAAAGCTAGAAAGAGAATAGTGCAAAGGTCAAACATGCCCTTCATATCTAGCACAAAGTACAAGTTGGCCCTAGACGTCTTTAAAAGTTAAATTAACCCCCTGATGATACATAAATTAAATATGTTAACCCTTTCCTAAACAGATTATTAATTGATGTGCATAGAAAATGCAGATAAGATTTAATTTAAATGGCGTGACATGTATAAAAGAGGATTCACCCAAGAGACTTGGAAATAACATGATTAAGATCTTATCTGAAAATGTCACAAATAACCTTAATGAAATAGACTTCACATACCTTCTCAATGTCATCCTGGTCTTTCCTTGTAAACCCGCTGGCAGCAAGTTCCTTGTCAAGAAAACCAGCAGATTTGGATATTGAAGAAAGGGAAGGCCTGCCAGTTTCATTTGTGTCTGCATCTGATCCATCAGCATTGTCTATTTGTTCTTGCAAGGATAAATTAAACCTATATAGGATAAAAAGAAAAAGTATCCAGAAAAATAGATTAGGAACTAACTGAAGAGTTATTCAGAAAGAGAAGACAGCACAGTGACCAATAAAACAGAAATATATGTATATTGCTTGTACCAAATTGAAATAATTAATGTTGCATATTTGAGCACTCAGGAAAACAAGCACAAACAAATCATCAGAAAGGTCCTAAGAAAGGTAAAAATCCTCTGATAAAATTTGTTTTCCAAAAGAAGAATGAGAATGGATTTAATTGAAAAATTATAATAACAATCAGAGATTATCAGTGCAGCTAGTCTTTGCCTCAAAGAGAAGTTCAAGCACAACAATAATTTACTGACCTCTTCCTGAAAAACTTAAAGATGCATTCAACATCACGGTCAAAGTACCTGAAAATGGAAATATTTTGCAAAGTTAGAGAACTGAAAAGCCTAGGATTGATTCATAGAACAAAAATAGGATAAAGAAAGGGATCAAGAATTTAGCAAATCATTACAGAAGTATATTTACATTTGAGCATTTCGGTGGGATACAGAAACCATTTGGGGAAAATCAATCATGGTGACCTTCTCATCATCATCAATCTACAACATGCGGAATAACAGAACAAACAGGTGGTTACTTAGCAGCTAAGCAGAAGAGCAAAAGCAAAACTTCTGGAGTGCAAACTAGGATGAGTTTGGAACCAGTTAATAAACAGCACTAATAGGCAAGATAAGCATCAAATCCTACATGTAAATATATTGCAGAAATAAAACATGGAAATATGACCACGAGATGAGATGGATTCAGTACTATAGTGGCCAGATGTAGCCCTAAGTGCCTCAAATGCATACCATAATGTTGAATTCATTAAAATCGCAATGAATCAGACCATGTTCTGCAAGACGAACAACAAGACCAATTATTGTTTCAACAACGATTTCTGGGTTCTGCAATTGCTTCACCTGCACACTGATTGCAAAGGTGTAAGTGATAAATTTTCACCTTGAAAACAAAATCATTTTTCCTTTAAGAGGCTAAACTTAAAACAAAGGAAGATCAAGCAGAGCGATGAACTCAAGAAAGAGATATGAAACAAAAGATATATCATTCCCACCAGTTGGAAGACAACATTCACTCATCAAACTTAAGTAATTTAACATATTCTGGTGAATCACAGGAGTAGTCTACGAGTTCAATATGCAAACATATGAGCATATAGCATAAGCACACTTACAGTGGGTAGCCTTGGACAAGTGACATGACCACACAATGCCTGTTACAGTCAATAGCTTTTGGGACAGGAAAGCCATGTTCTTCCAAAGCCTGATCCAGACAATAAAAAATGTGGTATAAACACCTGCTAACATAACTGTAACCTAATATGAATTCAAACTAAAGCTGGAAGACATCAAGCAAAAACCTTCATAAAAGCAAATTCCTTGAGTGCAGCAAGTCTAGACAAATAAAGCCAATTATAATTGCTACGATGCCTCAAATAATCACGCTTAGATTTCACGGCCCTGAAAGAAACCCTTCCAAGTCTGTGCAACTTCATTGCCAATACTGTTCCATCCTCAGAGGCAACCTCAAATATATCTTTCACAATAAAGTATGAAGTTTGATCAGATTTCAAAAGGAAAAGAAACACAAGAGAACATGATACTGACAAATAAAGCTTGACTAATACAGCCAAAAGCTCATACCAGACTCTTTTCCGACCCCAATTTGGCGACCAACTGCTGTAATAACTCCACGATTGACCATAGTTTTGATAGCAAGGAAATCATAGCCAAGATAGGTGAGTCGAAACCCATCATCTACATATTCAGAAAATCAATAAAAATACATTCAAAAGTCAAAATATGCAATATCATAAATAAACTTTTTGCACTGCTCACATTTGGACGAGTCATGGTGCAGCAGCTTATGCTTAAGCAAGTTCTTCAAGACTTTGTACGTGCCACCATGCCTATATACATGCTAACCAAATAAGTACAAATAGAATAATAAAAATATCAAATAATTAAGTTAAAGCAAACGAACTGGGAAGAAAGGGCATACCTAAGAGAAGCTATGCGGTCAATGAGCTCTGAAGGTACAATCTCATGCTGTTATACATACAGACGTATGCATAAGATAGTTTTCAAGAAGGGATTTATTAAACAAGAAAGGAATTTAAAAAATTACAACAAACAACATGAAAAGGGATAATATATTAAGCAAGAGATAGTAGAGCGAGTGAGTAAATTACGCACATTTCGCATACCCATCTCAACAGCAGTAAGAACCCTAAAATCATCTTTTGAGAGATGTCTCAAGGCATCAACGTTCAACTTCATCACTGCTTATCTTCCAAATTTAAAAAAGAAAAGAATTAACAGGTGATCAAACAATAACCAATAAAAAAATAATTTAAAAGGTCTACAGCAATGTAATTAAGTTTTGAAGAAAAAAACACACAGACGTCATTGGTTAAACTATCAACATTCAAAAATAAAATTAGTAGATCAGTATAACTTGGAAAATCACCAGACATAATATTACAAAGTACACACAAAAGAAAGAACAGATCGAAAAAAATCAGTGCTCTCACCTCAATAGAACGAGCTGTGGAGAGCAAGACTAGAGGAGGAGGATGAAATCAGAGCATAAGAGGAGAGTTAGAAGGAAGTCGGAGCACCCGGAGGACAGCGGTGTCTCCTGGTGAGGAAGGAGAATTAATGGTGCAAAAGAGAGGGAGAGGGAAAATAGGTTTGCTTCGTCGTTGGTTGTTGCCGTATGGATAAAACGGAGTCTTCTCTTGTGATGATAAATCTTATACTTTTGGGCTGCCATTCCACTGGCCTCCTCCTAACTTGAAAAGGAAAAGGGAAAATGGGAAGGAAATCTAATATCTGTTTTGTTTTCTTCGTTTTTAAATTCAGAAAAAAAAAATTTTGTTTGAATTTTTTAATAAGAATTATGATTATTGAATTATTTAAATTTTATAATTAACTTAAAAGTAAAATTATTCTAAAATAAAATTATTTAAAATATTTAATAATTATGTTTTAAAATTAAAAATATCTTAAAATACATAATGAGATTGTTTCTAATAATTAAATATATATTAACAAATAGTTATTTTATAAATATTGTTATTTTTATCTTAATACATATAATTATATTATTATTTAATTAATAAAAAGCGTAAAAAGACTCAAATTAATTTATATATAAGTTTTAGTTAATATTTAATTATTAGAAATATTAAATGTGTAATTACATTGGCATTAACAAATAAATGTGTTTTTATTTAAAACTAACTAAAAATTCAAAAAATATAAAAATAAAATATAAAAAAATAAAATGGAATCGAACATTTACTTCGTAACTTTATTACATCTAAAACCAAAACTTATACATCACAAAACCAATCATAAACTTAGAGGTGATCATCAAAAGATGTTTTTAAATTTACATCAAACCTCCATTCCTTTTACATGTCCACTAACCCTAATGTCCCT
>JAOTJB010000005.1:7219332-7230693 GCA_027123815.1 Erythroxylum minutifolium
AATTTCTGGCTTATCCGAAGATGCCATGTCTGATATGGTACACCTAACAAAACCAAAATAACAAAACTAAGATCCTAACCGGAAAAAAAAAAGACATATGACACTAAACTAGATCAAACGAAACTAAGTTCCTAACAGACAAAAGAATGCATTAGAAAGCAAAAAAAATGGAGCTATAATCAGTATAAAATGAAGAACCAGAAGGTAAAAAAGGAATACTAGGCGACCATCATTTGATTCAAAGCACACATCTTTCACAAACAAAGAGAAAAAAAGGATGTGGGATCAGATCTCCTGATGATCTGACATCAAATTAAGTCGAGAAGTTAGGAAAAGAGCAGTAAAGTCACAACCTTTAATCCGATCACCTCAAACAAATCACACACTTGAAAATCAACCAAGATAAGAAAAAACAGTAGAAAATAACTAATCAGAAAATAAATCAACGAGATACTTGTTGGACATAACTAGTAGCACAGGAATTAAGATTACCTGATAACAAAGATCGAAACTTTTGTTTGTGGGAAACAGGAGAGACAGGGAGGGAGTAGCAAGAAAGTGGGTGGGAGCAGCGAAATGAAGATTCAGGAACAGTAGGATTTTTGGGACAAGTGGCGCGTTATTTATGGACAATTATTAAATAAAAAATTTAATCTTACACCTCACACTACGGAAATTGAATTGCTGGAGTTTTTTATTTATTTATATTAGATATCTCAATTTTGTTTTGCTAATCTTAAATCTTTAACACTTCATTTTACGAATCTTAGAGAAGGTAAATATAAAAATTTAAGGTTTTTTAAGTTCTTATATAATTCGTATATTTCTGCGCATAAGGTGTTATTATATACTAATTGGTTAGTTATCAATTAATCATTGGCCCTACTCAATATCAAGTTTTTATCAACCTCAAATTCTCTAATAATTCTAATTTTCACGATACAGCTAGTTTCGAGACATCCACAATTAATTTGACCAAAAATTATGCTCGGGAGAATAGAAGATCATCAACTCAAAAAACATTCGCCTCTCTTCGCACCAAAAAAAAAACAGATGTTTTTATTATTGCTCTATATAAATAGCCGATGTCGACTTGTCGGCAAGCTTGATCTTTTGGAATTAGTTTTATGTTCTCATTGGTTTCATAAATACTTACATGTTGACACATTTCTCTTAGAACTTGCATTTCTATAGATAATGGCTGATTTTTTATATTAAAATCATTAAATACTAAGTTCAGTGTTGGCCTATAAGAAGGACCGGAATCCGATTAATCAAACTTAATTTTAATATTGATTTTAGTTCTATTAATCTAAGTTAAAATTATTAAATTCAAAGTTGAAATTAATTCAATCAAAATTAAAATTTAAAATTAATCAAACAAACTTAATCTGTTAATCTCAAAGCAGACCGAACTGATTTAGAGTAATTTGCTGTCTTTAACTAAACTACAAGATAAGATAAACCTTTCCTCTCTAACGCCATTTTTTACCATTAGATTAAAAGTTTAGATCAAGGGAAAGACCTCTTTTCAACTACGTAAGCCAGTCCCTTTAAGCATAGTGACTGATTTAAATGGTAAGTTATGGTTGGTACTTGGCACTAACCATCGCTTACAATTCTTCATTTGCCATTTCTGTGGAAGACGGACTCAAATGGCAAGAGATTCTTTTGTCATGAGTGCGAGTACTTTGTTAGTCTGCTGAACTATATTGCTATTTGCATAAAGTGAACTAGACTATGCAGCATTACCATTTCATACACCTGTTTGACAGGCTGTGAGGCAAAGATTGGCTTGATCAGATACATATAAATTAAGAAAATAAAGCAAAAAAAATCCCTTTCTTCCTGTGCATTTATCAATTATCAGCAACTTGTTTCCACCACTTTGCTGTTGATGCCATGCAGCCAATTGTTTCAACCAATGTGTTCTTTGAGAATTTCTCTAAGGTACTCTAGCTGCTCAAACTCACCTCGAAGTTCCTCCCACTGCCAGGAACAGGTAAACATAAATCAAACACAATGGTAAAGATCCTGACAAAGTTATGCAGGGAGTATTTTGCCATTTTTTCACATAACAATATGACATTTTCATCCTGATAATGTCATTCTATTCATCTTCAAAACAGAGTTTCCCTGAAAAGAGTATACTTTTAAAGCATCAATTCACAGGATCCTTGTGATACAAATCTGTACATAATGTGAGACATTCTTTTGATCCTTAAATTAAGTGAAGGATGTTTCTCCTATCAGTTCAGAGCCCAGTAAGTCCCTTAATCAAGTACCACCATCACTAATTTGGGAGAATTTGTTGCCTTCTCAAGTAATTTGTGGCCCAAGTAATTTCACAAGAACTACGAAATGAGTCACCACATGCATGCACATTCGTTTGAGAATAAACCTCATACTAATGAAACATTAAAATGCATTGATAAATGCTACTAGTACTGTTTACATGGAGACAAGCCAGAAAATATGCTTTTAGTTTTAGCCTATGCCAAATCAAATTAACCAGCTGAAAAACTTTCATGTTCTTAGTTCGGAGGCATTTTTGAGTGAGGGTTTTGGTCTCAGAAAGAAACACGTCCAATGCACGACTCAAAACATTCCTTTGACATTCAAATTTTGTTTAAGAACTTGATGAAATTGGACATTGGGTTCAAAGATAAGTGCTGGAGAAAGTTGTATTAATTGCGTGATTTGGTGGTGAGGAGATGACAGAGAATTTAAACTATAACTTCTGAGCGCACCAAGTGCAAGTACTAGCATAATTCTCACAACTCTGCTGTCCGAATCCTTTTTCCCTTAAAGCGTAACAATTGTTCTTTGTCAATTTTTCTTCAACTAATTAGCTTCAAGCAACTCTTTGCTAAGGTTAATCTATGTTCTAAAAGTCAATAGATGACTTTTGAAGAAGCAAAATTTTGGTATAATTTGGTAAATATATCTGCCAACATTCTCTTCTAATATGCCATTTATGCATAGATAATGTATTAATTTACAACTTATATAGTTCCATAAGTTCTGACAGTAAGGTTAGTGTATGAGGCAATGTTCAATGCTAGAGTGCAAGTTTCAGAACTTACCTCCTGATATGACAATGAGACCACATTCCAACCAATAGCAGCAATATAACGCCGTTTCAGCATAGTATGTCCTAAAGGTACCCCTGCAGAGAGGTATGAGAGAAAATAAATCAAGAAAATGACGACAACCAAATGGGAATAAATATGAATGGTTGTTTGAATTCAATCAAGCATCAGCATATAGGAGATGCTAAAACAGAATAACGATACCAACCAGCATTCCTTGAGAAATGGGTTGGTCCATCAATCTCCAAAGCAATCTTCTTATCAACCACAACTGCATCTAAAGTGTACCCATCCACAATGTATTCCTTAATCCAGTCAAGGCCAGTGCTGAACAGAAGACGAGCAACTTCTTTCTGGAATGATGAAGTAATTTTTTCACTAAACCTCTTGCCTTTTCCAGCACGAGCAATTTTCTCCTCAAGGTTGCTTCCAAGAGTCAGCTGAAGATGAGGGCACTCGACCTTCAAGCATTGATTCACACGGTAAGCCTGAGAAGCAAACATGATGTCATCTCTATACTGCTCTGAAATTCTTTGCTCCTCAAAATGACTTAGAGTTATCCACACATTAGAAAAGAATGTCCTGTTCAGTTGTCCAAGAACAGCATAAGACCAAGCTATATTCCCGAGCTGATCACGATTGAGTCTGAGCACAGGAGGGCCTAAAGCTCCATCTGTGTCAAGATCTGAGTCTTCTATGATGTCAAATTCATCACGGTTTGATCTTTCCGACTTAAAGCAACATTCAAACTGGGAGGTCTCTTTGTAAACATTATCCAGAGACTCAAGTATAGGGTCTGCTGGCTCAAACAAAGAAGCAAAGGCCCATAAAACCTGAGCAAGTTCCTGCTCTTTGAAAGTGTGAATTATGTCTACTGCTTTTTTTGATAATTCTGAGAATAAATCAGGGGCCGAGTGTTGCATCGAAGCAAAGGCACCGGCAATATTAGCAACATTCTGGGAATTAAACTCACCAACTTTAGACAAGGCTACCTCTGCAACTCTATCCATTTCGGACAAGTAAAGCAGCTCCCCTCCTATTTTGGACAATGCCCATGATATATTTGAGATACCTTGTGCTGAACATTCAGGCAATGCTCTCATTGCAATCCCTACTAGCATTGACATTTCTTTTTGTCTTGCGAATGCCAACCTACGACTTCTCATCATTGAAACCTTTTCCATATTCCTAGCAATCCGATGAATGGCAGTGGCAATATTCAAAGGAGACAGAGGAGAAGGGCTCAACCCTTTCCCAACAGCCATGATCATCTCAGCTGTAACCTCCAGAACTTCCTCTGCTGTTTGTGCTTCCACTATGGCTTTATTTAAATTGAACTCTTTCTTACGATCAGAAGGTCCTGAGAACTGGGACAACCTCTGCACAAACTCTTCCATGTTCTTTCCCCTCTTTTCTTCAAATATACCACCTGCCATCGCACTGATCTTCCTTCTAAGATCATCAGCTTCATTGTCAAGAAAGTTTAGCGCATCTTCTAATCCAACATCCTCCTCCACATCAATTTCCAAATCTTCAGCCAAGTCTTTAGTTTCCTTTTTCCTCTTATCTTTACTCGCTAAAATTTTCTTGTTCAACTTCTTTTTCGGTTTCTTCTTCTTAATATTAATCATATCTTCCATTTTTTGACTTAATCCCCTAGCTTCAATAGACTTCAGGGCACTCTTCCTAGCCCTGAAGCACCAATCCATACCATCAGTCCCTTCAAGTGCTTCTGATCGTTGCTGCTTTTTCTTCTTGTTGGGTGTTTCAGACCCTAATGAGTTAAGCTGCCCAAGAAACTCCAATTCCCATTCTTTTATTTCTTTAGTATCAGCATCACTGATATTATCAGTATCAGCAATGCTTTTAGTGGCAACAACACCATCTTTACCCAAACTACAACACGCGGTTCCTCTATAAGCTACATCAACTTTCTTTTGCAGCAAACCAATTCTCAAATTCAGGAACGTGCCAATATTAACTATTTTAGGATTGAAAGCGAATGGCTTTAGCGAGCTTTGTTGAGGCAAAGTGTGCAATAAGCTTTCCATGCTTTGAGTAAACAACGAACTAATGAAAAGCCAATAAACAACACACAAAAAAGAGGTGGGTTGTCAAGAAGAGAAACCAGTTAATTATTTCTTGAGAAAACAAGACATACCCATTACGGTACTCCACTAGGAGAGACAAGAAGCTGCTTCCGATGTTGTCGTTTAACGTGCGAACTCCTTGCGCCAACAACCTTATTCACTGCTTTGGATAAGGAGGAGAAATTATCTCAGCAGACTATCAATCCGACGGCGTTTAGCGATGTACTCAGTGACATGGCCAAATTTCATAAAGCCCCTAATGCTCTGTAGTAAACATAATTATTTAATTTTCAACTTCAACTTTTGTGGAAAAAAAGCTATGGGAATGAATTGGGATAATCTAATTTTTTGTTCCTTAGAAATTGTTTTATTATTTGGAAAAATCAATTAAAATTCTAAATAATACTTTTTTAATCCATTCCAATATTCTTACATATTAAAGAAATTTATAATTAAAAATATATTTGTTAATGGCTTTAATCATTTTAATCCTGAAATAAATTATGATGAAATGATTGTTGACGCCTTTTACAACTTCCACTAATTGAATGATAATTACATTTTCTATTTATTTTTTAAGTTTCTATTTTTATCTTGATAAAATTTACAGTTAAATGAGTGATAATAGGTGAATCTTATTAAAAGTATAAGAATTATGAGTTATAAAATATATTGGTTAGAAAATGATATTAAAAATGAGAATTAAATTGAAGAAAAAATTATCCTTCCTTAAATTCTACTCTCATCTTACTTTTTATTGTCTCACAAGTAACAACAATCTTTAATTTGATTTCTCTCACGCTGTTGGGTGACTTTAAGTAATAGCGCTCACAAGATTTTGGAGACCACCAACAAATAATAAACTACTATAGCAACAAAGATGATTGAAAGATAAATTGAACGCAAGATTTAAAGTAGAAAACCACCATTTAGTGTAGAGGTAAAAATTATGAAACAAATTAATAATAAAATTAACTAAATCAAATAGCAAGATACAAAAGATAAATGTTTGGAGCTCTCTCACTCAAGAAAACCTCACAAGACAACTACAATTCATCTATCTCTTTTAACTTTCTCTGAAGCTCTTTCAAATGACTTTTGCTAAGGACCTATATAATTGAGTACAAATTGATATATACACACATATACCAATAGTACTCCTAAACAAATTATAGAAATCAAACTTTAATAAAAATGTAGTTGATGAAAGCTATTTGGATTCTAAAACTCTTATATCATTATATGTTTTTGTTCCATGCAACTTTTGTCTCTTAAAATTATCTTTAAATCTTAAAAACAACCTTCGTCAACTTGTCGATACTATTGTTTGTATGAAACCATCTCCTCTTGCGTTGTCTTAAGCCAACAGTGTTTGTCTTTGAGTTCTCTGGCTCCCTTTTAGTAATGACTTGGAGATATTCCAAACTAGGGTATCTTATTGAAGGCTTCTTCTCCCTAGTTAACCTTTAAAGTTGGACATCTTTTAACATTTGAGTAGGCTACTCTCCCTGCTCATGATACTCATGGATCTCTTTTATAATATCTACAAGATGTGTCTCATGTGAATCATCACCACTAGGTTGCCTTTGATTGTTGTCATCTTGTGCTAACTTATGTTTATCTGTTTCACTCGTTGGTTGATCAATGGAAGTAGATGCAGGGGAAGTATCCATATTATTGAAAGATACACAACTGGAAGTAGTTTTGTCTTTTTTAATGAGATTTGCACCTATCTCATGCTCATACAAAACTATATCCTTGCTTCTAACAATCTTCTACTATTTTGGGTCGTAGAGCTTATAACCAAACTCATCATTATCATATCCAATGAATACAGAAGGACTAGTCTCTGAGTCTACCTTCAATCTTTGCTTCTTTGGAATGTGTTTGAAGGCCTTACATTCAAATACTCTGATATATGAGTAAGTTGGATCCTTCCCTTTCCACACTCTCTCGGAAATGTCAAGTTTTAAAGAGATTGATGGAGTTATGTTGATTATATACACTGGGGTTTTAATTGCCTTACCACAAAAGACTTTGGTAAACTGGACATACGGAGCATACACCAAACCTTCTCCACAATGGTCATATTCATCCTTTTGGCAATACTATTATGCCATGGGAAATCAGTTTCCATCTTCTCGTGTCTTTTACTATGTGTCATATAGTCTTCTTCAAACTCTTTAGAGGTATACTTGTCTTTATTGTTGGTTTAAAGACACTTTAGCTTCCTATCAATCTCCCTTTCCATTACAGTATGAAATCTCCTAAAGGTCTCTAGCGCCTAGCTTTTTGTTCTTAGCATAAAAACCTAAGTCTTATGTGTAGCATTATCAATAAAAGTCACAAAGTACTAGTTAACTCCTAAAGACTCCACCTCGAGGGGACCACACACATCAAAGTGTAACAACATTAACTTCATCTTCCTCCTTATAGACTTCTTATGAAACAAGACTTAATGTTGCTTTCCAGCCACACAATGATCACAAGGGTTCATTGAAACTGTAGTCTTTGTAGGGACAAGTAACTTTCCAGCTAACAACTTGATTCCCTTCTCCCTAACGTGTCTCAATCTCCGGTGCCACAAATCTAGTGAATCATTTTCTTAAGCTGCGTATAATTCTTCAGCGCACACCTTTATGTGTGTCTTATATGAGGTGTAGCACGGTCCACCACAAACAACTACCAATGCTTCTTTAAATAGTTTCCACTTTCTATCTACAAAAGTGTGTTGGTATCCCTCTTGGTCAAGCACATTTATAGACAATAGATTGAGATGCAAGCCTAAAATGTGTTGTACACCTCTTAAGGTCAACATGCACCCAACTTTGGTCTAAACTCTAATGTCACCTATGTCAATGATGTTAGCGGATCTCTAATTACCCATCTTCATACTTCTAAAATTACCATTGTTGTAGTTGGTGAAATACTCCCTCTCTAAAACATAATGGTACGATGCCCCTGTATCGATAAGCCACTTCAAATCTGAGTGACTAATATGAAGACACTTACGGGTCATACAAATCAATTACGCTCCATCATCTGTGTTTGATGTTGTTAATTCAGTGTTATTTTTGTCTCTATCCTTCTAGTTGTCTTGCTTCTTCCGATCTTTCTTCTACTTATATTTTAACTTCCTTTTGTAACTAAGTTTGGTATAGTAGTGACATGTTTTGGTCTCCTTACCATCTTTCGACTTAAACCTATTCTTTGACTTACTTTGCCCTTTGGGACGTCTACTCTTGCTTCTTCCTTTATTTTTTATCACAAGAAATCGCACATTGTCACACTAATCTCCTTCCGTATAATATCTTCATTTAACATGATTTCTTTGATCACATTCAAATAAAGCACAACATCTGAAGTGAAGTTGTCAATCGTCACACCCAAAGTTTCTTATCTATTCGACAAAGAACTCAACATGAATAAAGCTTTATCATCGAGGATGATCTTTATCATAATCAACTTATTGATGATGTCCTGAAAATCATTGAGAAGCCCTTTTGATACTAATTTCCCAAACTTTAACTTCAGGTTTACAAGCCTTTTAATTAAGGATGCCTTGTTGTGAGCAATCTTTCTCTCGTATAGGCCCTTTAACTTCTTTAACAATTAGGGATGGCAATTCGGTCAGGGCCTGACCTAACCCGACCCAAAATCAAAGGGCCAAGCTTGGGTTGTCCAAGCCATAGGCCTAGCTCAGGCTAGGGCTGTCTAGGCTTGACCCAACCCGAGGCCAGGCTGAGAGCCACAAAACATTGGACCACGGGCCTGTCAGGCCATGGGTCGTGCTGGGCCCGTCAAGCCCGACAAGGGTTAGCCGGGGCCTGACTCAGCCCATTTTCATCCCTATTTAAAGCTAAAAAATATTCGTCTCTTAAGATATATGGATGAATTATATGCTAATATTAATCTATGGTCTAATAGTTCCCAAGGTCTTCTGCTTCATTTTCTCGCATTCTTTATTTGTTATCTTCTCCGACTTAGACAGGATATTGTCTTTTAAACTTTTATCCACATCGATTAGATCTTAAAGATCCTTGCAATATAAGAGATCTTCCATTATAGTTCTCTATATTAAGTAGGTGGTCGATGACAACTTCATCATATAACTATTGCCATTATTCATACCTATGGCTCTGGTACCACTTGTTGGGGGTGGGGTTTAGGCAATATCGTTCACAAGATCTTTGAGATCGCTCAACCAATAACAAACTACTATAGCAATCAAGATGATCAAAGTAAATTGAACACATGATTTAACGTGTAAAACCCTTCAATATAGAGGTAAAAACAATGGAATAAACCAATAATAAAATCCATTAAGTCAAATAGTAAGATACAAACGACAAAAGTGTTAAGCTTTCTTACTTACGAACACCTCACAAGACAACTACAACTAATCTAGCTCTTTTAGTTTTTTCTAGAGCTCTCCAAAAAGACTTATACTAACCACATATATAATTGAGTACAAATTAATATATACACACACATATACCAATACTATTTCTAAACAAATTTTAGAAATCAAACTTCAATAAAACTGTAGTTGATGAAAGTTATTTGAACTAAGAAAATATTCTATCATTATGTGTTTCTATCCCATGCAACTTCTGTCTCTCAAACTTATTTTTAAATCTCAAAATGATAAGATCTTATACCACACATAGTCACCCACAAGAAAAGCAACTCTCTTCTCTTGATTCATCCTTATTGTCACTATACTAACTACCTTGAGTCCCCATCTTCTCTTTTCTATTTTTGTGGTCTTCATTCTCTCTTTTCTATTATTGGTTGTTTCATTTTCTCTTTTCCATCACTGTCATTACTCATCTTCCCTTCTTCATTAAGTTTTGTTTGCTTTTGTTTTTATAATTTATGGTTTCGTAGCTAATAGTTCCACATGTTTACTTTGTTTCTAACTTTGTTATTCTTTGTTATATGGTTGAAATTCCTTTAGCTTAAGAATATTAAGTATTTTAACATATGTTCATCAATGGTAAATTCTAATTTTCTTATCCATTTTTCATAATTATGGTTTTAATGGTTTTATATTGCATATACAATGATCACTTTATTTTGGTTGATTGTGAAGATTGGTTTGAGATTTTTTTTATGAATACATTTATCACTCTAATTTTAAAATAGTATGCCTTGATAAGTGGTGAATTTAGGATTTGAATTTGTTATTATGTCTAACTATTCTTTAAAAAATAATACGTCTTTCATAAAATATAAAAACTTTTGAATATGCAATACATTTTTTTAGTTTTTAATTCCCTCTTCTAATGTGAACTTAAGTAATTACTTCCTAAAGATATATATCTTGATCTCTATTTTTTTTGAAATTTCTTTTTCATCAATTTTTTTGGTCCTTTTTGAGCCATCTCAAAAGGTAACCATACACCTAAAATGTGTATGCTTGGTATAGGCTTCCAATAGTTGGTAGAAACTCACTCTCCCTTTTTTAATATATATTTGGCATTAATTAGGATACTTTGTATCTGCTTATCTGGAATTTAACCGATCTTATAGTAAAATACTTTGACATTAGAGAGTGGATAGTGGGGACAAAAATGCTTATGTATAATATCAAAGGACAACAAAGTAGTTAGGTCATTACGAAGCCAAATATTATGCTCGTTGGTTGTATTTATTATCATATGTTGTTCATGACTAATTTAAAAACAAATGGAGATATTAAAAAAACTTTATTTTGATATGGAGTTATGTTTCCTTCTCTATATACCTACATTAACTTTTTACAAATAAATAAAGAGAATTTAGTACTTTTGACCTCTCTAGGAAGATTCAATAATTTATTTACTCACGTAAAATTAGTTGATAAACACAAGAATGAAAAACAAAAAGGCAAAGAATTAGCTATAAAATTGTTAATGATAGTTCATTTGACACTAGTGAGAATATTATTGATAATAATGAAGATAGTGTGCCTATTTAAGAACACGAAATTGAAATTTAACTTAAATAAAACAGAGAAAAGGACAAATGTCTTCTTCTTATTTTTTTTATACTTTATGAACAAGTCTTAGAGATCAACCTTTCTATCCGTGCATTAAAATCCAAAGAATTAGCTCATAATGTAACATCCCCTCACTTATGGGAAGGGTATTTTGGTCATTTTGGAATAGATTAGGATTATTTAAAGTGTTTTGACA
>JAOTJB010000005.1:7311778-7329203 GCA_027123815.1 Erythroxylum minutifolium
ATGAATGACATCACGGTTACCAGCCAAGAACTCCAGCGGATTTTTTTAATATGAAACACGCGACTGCATGCAATGTAATTGATACGTGTTTTGGTTACTAAAAATTAGATGAGCTATTCTTAGAAGTCCATCATTTTATCCAATTAAGAAACAAAATCGAATTATTATAGCTTGTTGTTCACTATAAAGAATGGGTATCTCAATGAATTTAAAGTTGGGTATCTCAATGAATTAAAAAGAATGGTAGCAACAAAGCTTTCTAATTGAAACTTAAAAGTCATACCTCACATAGAGTCTAGGATTAAGATTTTAAAGAAAGAGTGGAGCATTGTTTATGATATGGTAAGGAAAAATACTAATAGATTTGGATGGGATACTAAAAGTAAGATCGTTATTGCTAAAGATCATGTATGAGATTCTTACTTAAGTGTAAGTACTAAACTTTTAACTTGTTTTAAGTATTTTCTTTAACTACTTTCTTGTCATTTATATAAATTATTAATGTTGTTTTTTTTCATCTTGTCAAAGTCACAAAGATGCTTCTCAATTTCGAAGGAAGAGCTTTCCTTTCTATAATGAATTGACTGAGATCTATGGAGAAGATCGTGCAACTGGAAATGACGCACAAACTGCTGCGGATATTCTTAAAGAAATGAAAAGACAAGAAGGTATAGGTGGGATAAATGAAGGTGGTGAAGATCAATATAAACATGGTTTGTATGACATAGATAAGCCCTTTACCTAACCTTAAGTATCAAATCTTGAAAGACAAACTGAAAATATTTCAGCAAGGAGGAGAAAAAAGAATAACGATATGGGAGAAGCAAGTTGTACATATTCAATTTGTTATTGCCAGGATGTTGGGTAATACCATGAATTAGATTGGAGATAAATTGTGTAAGAGTATTGGGATTGAAACATATATTCAATAAAGAGTTGAATAGTTAGATAATGCATTGAGTGAGATAGAGGGACTCACAGATGATGAAAGGGATGCTGCTTTAAGCAAAATTCTTAATCATCCTATACAAATGCTTGGATTTTTCACCCTTGTGCCTTCTCGAAGACTTGGTTGGGTGAGGAGGAGGTTTCTTGCCACACATTGAGGATTATGTTGAAGTTTAAATATTTTGTCTAGTTATTTAAAATATAGCTGAAACTTATTTTTTGTTCAACTAAATAACTTTTTAGTAATTTAAAGCTTTATGTTATATTTATTTTCAATACTGTTCCATTGTTATTTTATATTGCAATTGTGACTATATAATGAATGCTGACATGAGTCGAGCCAGGAAAATTAACTAGGGTTAAATGTTGGAAAGTCATGTGATAAGAAGAAAATTACTAATGATGATGATGATGATGATGATGAAGAAGAAGAAGAAGAAGAAAAAAATTAATAATAATAAGGAATTTAATTATTAATAATAAATTATTAATAATTATTCATAATAAAAATTAAGAATAAGAATACGAATAAGAATAAAGAATAAATTATATCACTAATAATAATAATAATAATAATAATAATATTTTAATCTTTTTGTTAATTATTTCTTTACCGTTCTAAGTTTATTTTTTAAACTAAACGTTAATTTAGAAATTCTTTAATAGTAAACTAAATAAAGTAATACTTATTTTATTTTATTCTTCGTCTTTTTTATTCTTAAGAATTATAATTCTATTTTTAAGCCGTTGAACCAAACAACTAACTGTTTTTTATTCGTTTAATATATTTAATTATTATTATTATTTTCAAAAGCATATTTGGCCCCTAGTTAGGGTAAGAAGGCATAGAAGGAAGCGTGTCTCTTCTTCTTCCCTCATACCGACTGACAAATACAAAATCTTACAAATTTCCCCTCATACCTTAAACTCAACGAAGATTCACTCTTTCAGGTGACAATCTCCATTCCATTCTATCGTATTTGTTCTGGGGAGTTTTTTTTTTTTTTAGGGTTTCCGATTCTTTCCGTTTCTCATCGCATTTCAAAACCCTCTCTTTTTCACAGTGAAGGGTTCATCTGAACCAAGCAGAACAGGAAATGGCTCACAGATTATTGAGGGATGTTGAGGCTGATGGTTGGGAACGTTCGGACTTCCCTATCTTATGTGAGTCGTGCCTTGGGGATAATCCCTACGTCCGTATGGTATGACCCTTGTTCTGGAGACTCATTGTTGTTTCCGTTTCATTTTATGTGGACATCTTGCTTATGGTTGGATCCATGGGTGTGCAGACCAGAGCTGAATTTGATAAGGAATGCAAGATATGCACCCGACCATTTACAGTTTTCCGGTGGAGGCCTGGTCGTGATGCAAGGTTTAAGAAGACCGAGGTCTGCCAAACATGCAGTAAATTGAAAAATGTGTGTCAGGTCTGCCTTCTGGATCTTGAGTATGGTTTGCCAGTGCAAGTTCGGGACACTTCTCTCAGTATCAATTCCAATGATGCCATTCCAAAGAGTGACGTGAACAGGGAGTATTTTGCTGAGGAGCATGACCGCCGGGTACATTTATGTTTATTTTGCAATACTAGTTCTTTTCCATTAGCATCTGTTCAGTTCTGTATGTGAAGATACTTGTTATTTTGAACATGCTGCCACAGTGCTACTCTCAAAACCGCCACTAGTTAGTGGACAGTATTTTGATTGTCTATTTGCTGTTCTAGATTGTATCTGTAGTAGATGTGAGATGGTCAGGTGATACTTGTTGATCGTTTGTACGTTCAAACTCATATTTCGCGGTTCCCTTGATTGATTTTTCTGTGGTCTGGTACTGGTAACTGTTGCTTTTTGCATGACTGGTGTTTGTTTCAAGTTGGGTACTGCTTGTTGTTATTTGTTATTGAACATTGTTTGTATCTTTCATCAGCATATGTTTATACCCGAGAACTTTATACCTTTGGTCGTCAGGGCATTTGTATAGAGTTCTTGGGACTATGATATAGTATCTAATTGACATGATACGATTATATGTCAATTTCGTTAGGGTTGCTTGATTTTATATGCTATTGGTAGCATGTTTTTTGTTCCATCCTTGCTTATGTAACTAAATCTAATGTACTGATTGCACAATGCAGGCCAGAGCAGGCATAGACTATGAATCTTCATATGGAAAGGTAAGGCCCAACGATACTATTTTGAAGCTACAAAGGACAACACCGTACTATAAAAGAAACAGAGCTCATGTTTGCAGTTTCTACATACGTGGTGAATGTACACGAGGTGCTGAGTGTCCTTATAGACATGAAATGCCTGTAACTGGGGAGTTGTCTCAGCAAAATATAAAAGATCGTTACTACGGGTATGTGCAAATCTTTAAGATTCTTTCTGACCATATATATTTATTTTGATGGTTTGGTGTTCTTCATGTGAGTCATTCATGCCAGCTGACTGATTAATTATTGACTTAGATTCCCAGCCACCAGACTAAGAGATGGGTGTGGTAGGCAAATATTAAAAGTTGCTAGGTGTTTTATGTGATATGTAATGCTTATTGGGATCCTTTTGGGAATGTCTGCAGTGTGAATGATCCAGTTGCTCTGAAGCTACTCGGTAAGGCTGGTGAAATGCCTTCACTGGAACCTCCTGATGATGAAAGCATTAGAACCCTCTATGTGGGTGGACTTGACGGAAGGATTACGGAGCAGGATCTTAGGGATAACTTTTATGCCCATGGTGAAATTGAATCTGTAAAAATAGTTCCTCAACGAGCAATTGCGTTTGTGACATACACCACCAGAGAAGGTGCTGAGAAGGCTGCTGAAGAGCTCGTCAACAAACTAGTCATCAAAGGTCTTAGGCTGAAGCTGATGTGGGGTAGGCCACAAGCGCCAAAACCTGAGAACGAAGGTTCAGAAGAAGCAAGGCAGCATGCAGCAATGGCTCATGGTGGGATGTTGCCACGGCAAGTTGTATCTCAACAGCAGAACCAATTACATCCACCAGGCACCCTGGACCAACCCCCACCTATGCACTATTTCAATATTCCTCCTCCGTCCCAGCAGGAAAGAACTTATTACCCATCAATGGATCCTCAACGTATGGGAGCCCTTGTTCAATCTCAAGATGGGGCATCAGGATCCAGTGACAACCGGCCTGGATTAGAGAAGCAGCAAGGTGGTCAGCAATATGCTTATCAGGGTATACCAGCGCCATATGGGCAATACCAGCAGCAGGGTCCTGGCCAACAGCATCATCTACCGTACTATCCACCTTACCGTTATATGGCCCCCCAGCCACCTTATCAACAATACCCTTCGTCGTATCCAGCTTCAGTGCCCCCTCCACAGGTTCCACAAGCAGGTCAACAATATCAGCATTCAATGCCACCACCGAGGACTGCACCTCCTGACTCTGGACCTTCTGGGCTCCCAACTTCAGGATCTGGAACAACATCATCAGCTCAGCCATGAAACTGTTGTATTCAATTTTTTTTTTCCTGTTATAGCAGTGCCCTGTCCTGTCCTGTCTTCTGTTAAATAGTCACATGGAGCATCTTATTAGTTAAATCGTTTAGTTGGTTTAGTTCATCTTTCTTGGAAGCTACACATAACATAATTCAATAAATAATAAGAATTGACCATCTTGTACAAGAGTAGAAAGTCTGTTTTTAAACAGCAAATTTACAAAAATATGTAATTTCTCGTATAAATTAAAATCAGGGTAAGAAATGGATTTTCTTATGATTTTTCCTTTTTAAATTTTTTAAATTTTACTTGAAGATATTTATGGTAAAAACCATTTTTAAAAGAATTATTCTGAACATTTTTAATGCCATAATTTCTAAATGATTTCATAGAACTAAGGACATCTTTTTTCCCGTGTCTAAAATAATTCTAGAAATTTGTGATGTTATGGGGTGGACCGCCACCACCTGAAAAATCTCCGCCTTGAAAATCAACCACGATCTCGCCGGACGGCCCCACCTCAAAACACACAAACACTACAAAGCAGCCTGTGTTGCTTTAAGGTCTGCCATTCAAAGCAAGTCATTCAAATTCCTACTACAATGGCTGATTCACTCCCTCCTCCTCCTCCAAAACCCAACGGTATGGTAGATCCCGAACTTCCTTACTACCCACCGCCACCTCCTCCGCCGCCGCCGCCGCCTTCGCCACATCCTATAGTTTCCATTCTCTCCAAGAGGCCTTCATTTCGAGTGACTTCCGAATTTGACAGCGAGAGCTCGCTGTTCTTCCACAAAGTGTCCTGCAAATTGTTAGATAGCTTGGCTAAGCTGAAATTCACTTTCCAGAACAATAACAAAGGAGAGCTCTCTGAACCCCACCTTTCATTTACTTCTAAGTTGCTCTCTCTTCACTATGATCTTGAAGAACAAAATGCCCTTGTTAAGGCTTCCTTCGATATGGGTCCCAGGTTGTCCTTCAAGGCTGCCCATGATGTCAAGGTCCAATCTTTTTCTACTTCACTCGTTTTCCTATTTCTATTTTTGTGTGTGTTTATTGCTTGTTTTCGGAGTTGGACTAATTGGATTCTGGGGTATGTGTTAGTTTGTTTCTGGGAAATTGAATGCCGTTTGATAGCAATTTGAAAGATGGGATATGAGTTTCGATGTTCATCAGCCCTTGAATTTGCATGACAAAAAAGTTCCGAGTTTTTGTCCTGTTTGGTACTGTTTTGGGCTATTTTTCTATGGAGGGTAGGGAAACGAAACTGAAGGCTTTGGAGAAGTTTCTCTGGCAATTTTGAACAATTTGGCTCGCAAGCTATGAGATTTCGGTATATTGGTCAGCTTTCATATAGTTTACTTGAAGCTATGAAACTTGTTATCTATTATCTAAATTATACCTTTCCTGGCAGATTTCTTATTTTCCCTACCTCTTATGATTTACATTCTTGTTTTCAGTCTGATCTATTTGCCAATGATATCTTAGCTAGAAATCTTAAAATTTTAGAAGAGCTGTTAGCAATAAATATGGTTTCTTGGACCTTTAGTAGCAGATGGGTTAGTTTATCTAAATGAAACTTGCAGCTAAACGGTTAGTTTATTCATCTTGTCCTCCTATGTAGGAGTGTAGAAATACTCTGTGTTAATATAGGTTGAAATATGAACTCTAAATGATAAGTGCCCATATTAATTCAGTTAACCAATAAACATTCTGCAAGAGGTGGAATGCAGCAAGATCTGAGTAGAAACATGTGTGTAATGACGTGCTTTTTTTTTTTTATCAAATAAGAAAGTATCAGCCATATGGTACCTCTTATTGGTTAAACAATCAAACATCCTGAACGAGGTGGAATGTAACAAGAGTTGAGTAGAAAACATGTGTACAATGACAAGCTTTTGCTTATCAAATAAGAAAGTATCAGCATATTATGCCTCTTATTTTATGATTAAGTGGAAAGCTGTAGTGCTGATTGAGTAGTTAAAACATTTATATCTTTATACTTCTATTGCACAAGTTGAGCAGGTCTTAAACTCTATAGCATTGCAGTAGCAGCCGGGCTTTTTGTCCTTTTGTCAAAAGGAAGGGAAAAACGGATGAATCAGTGATATATATAGTTATTTGGTTTGTTTCCTACGAAATGTAAATTTAATGCTATTATTTCTCTGACTACATTTCTGATTTTTCTTTCAAGTTAAATGGTACCAGGGGTCTGCTTGTTTGCATGTTTCCTAATGCCATCATTCTTGGTTTACTTGATTCTTATAGTTAAATCTGTTATATTCAATTTCTTTGACATTTCTTTTTTCTCTTGATTCTCAGTTAGATCTGTTATATTCATTTTATTTGACATACATCTCATATCATTTTTTTTATAGGCTCAACAAGGTGAGGTGGCAATAGTTGCAGATCTCGCTGATCCTGGCTATTCACTTCAGTTATCAACTCCTATCCCGACCATCAGTTTGGTTAGTATGACTTGTGTCATCTTATGGTTAGACATTTTCATCATCTCCTCATTAGAGACCCTTAATTTGTTTCAGCTTTGTACATTCTTTTTAGTGCCAGTAACAGTCTATGGATGTCCATTGTCTTGGGGCAAAGGTTACTATGTTATGCTTTTGCCCTGTAGTTGAGTTAAGATATTCTCCCACATGAGCAAAACCTACGTATGGTTTGAATTTTGTTGTCCTCCTAAAAAGACCAGCCTTCAAATGGCATCATAACTTTCTTCAAAGTTCATTCCATATTTGTTTGGTGGATAAGCCTTCACCTGTCACAGTTGGAAATCTTTCTGATTCCAACTTTTGACATGCTCTTAAAACCAATGTAGATTTCAAGGATAAGTTTTCAGTTACTATATCTGTTGTTTATAAACAAATGTTTCTGGCATCCTGCTGTTTCAGCCAAAAGCAACACTGAAATTCCCCATTGGTGAAGTTTCGCTGGAGGAGAAAGAAGAGGAAGATGTAAAGAGAGCGTTGTCAATTAGTGGAACTGTTAAAGGTCAACTATCAAATGGGATTTGCACTGCTCAATTCAGTGATGAAGATTTGAAACTGCGATACTGCTATAAGGTTGTTTCTCTTTAATTTACATTTCTAGTAAGTGTTAGGCTATAGTTGTCAGTGGAGTGAAAGGGATTTGGCCCTCAGGTCCCTAGATCCTTTTTACTTTTTTTTACCACTGCAAGTGATGAAAATGAGATTGAGCGTATTGACATGAATGCAGGATGAAGTAGTCTCATTTATCCCTGCCATTTCTCTTCCTTCAAATGCTTTATCATTTGCGTTCAAGCGTCGGATCAGTCCTTCTAATAAGTTGAGGTTAGCTCTCTCCTTTTACTATATCGTGCATGATTGGTTGGCTAGATAGATATAATTAGGGATACTCTTTTGTCTTTCCTTGCACTTTTACTTTTGGTACTGCAGATGTTAGCGATTGAAATGAAATTTCCCAACTGCAAATTGCTATGTATGTAATAGATATCGTTTGGAACTTTCAACTTGTTCTTGGAATCATGATACTGTCTATTAGTATTTAGAAAGCAATTTATTGGCATTGTGGTCAAGCTAAATGATGCAAGCATTTTTGGACATGCCAATGCTGATAATTGTAGACTTACAGATTTTAGGTTATCAAAGGTCTTGTCCTCGTAAAAGGAAAGAAAAAAAAATGGTTTTGTGGAAAATTTTTATTTCTTACCCTTCAGAGAAAAGAGGTTCTAAGATTAATTGCAATATGGAGTTCGATTTGGTGATAAGTTGATGTGATCCAGCTACTGGTACAACTTTGATACCAACTATTGGAGTGCTGTGTACAAGCACACTTATGCCAAAGATTTCAAATTTAAAGCTGGTTATGACTCAGAAGTGCGTCTTGGATGGGCATCATTATGGGTACGTGATCATAATTGCCGAAGTTTCTTTCTTTTTTCCATTTAGCATCAAATTTTATTATTATACATCAATTCCATTCTCATCAACTCCAGGAAAGTTACTATCATATATTATTGGAATGCTTCAAAAAAATTCAGTGAATAAGAGTGATGGCAGTGTAGATGTTATGGACTCCTAGAATCCGCAAATAATCAGATTTTGTCATGCTGTTTAGATGTGCTCGGTTAAATTATTTTGGAGATGGAGAAGAGCTATTGTAGGAAATAATCATATTTTGGTACTTGAATAATGAGTTGGGTTATTTAAAAAGCTTGAAACAGAAGGTGATAGCAATTCAGCTCCTCGTAACTTCCACTTGAGAACTTTACCAGAGTTCATGACAATTAAATATCTGTGATTCAGGTTGGCGATGAAGCTGGCAAGGCCAAGACTGCCCCAATGAAAATGAAAGTTCAGTTCATGCTCCAAGTACCACAAGATGATATCAAGTCGTCAGCGTTAATGTTCCGCGTGAAAAAGAGATGGGACATTTAATATCCACTTTTCTGATACATAGATTTAATATGTGAAGAATTCACTATCTTCTACTGTAGTGGTGGTTAAAGCTTACATAATCACATAAATTGTTTTGATTTGTCTCTGCTGCTAAAGGGTTTCCCTCATTTATTTGATCCGAGTTAGACAGCTAAAGAATTGCTATTGACTGGAATTTCTTGCTCCAGCTGAAATGATTTAAGGGAAAATCGGAGACTTGCAGTAATTGGAACACTGGAGTGTTGTCATACTAAAAATGCTGTCTTGTCCAAATTGATTTGTTGGTAACTATTTTATTCTAAAAGGAACATCAATCAACTTAAGCCCATGTATGACGTATTCCGCTGTAACGATGTGAATATGCACTTCTCTGTTTACACTATCCTGTAATTACATTAAGAAAAAGGGACATCATTTCTAGAAATCTAACCATCAAAGCCAACGCCAGTTTAGAAGCAAAACTTTCAACATGAATACTAGAGACATTTGAAGGACACACGGAAGTATTGTCCACAGAGAAACTTAGCTTATAACCAATCAGCAACGTTACGTGTTGGTAAGCTACAATGAAGCACATTATGGAGCTTTCAGCAGTTGAAGTGGAAATAATGCCATCTTCTGAGGATATCATTAGTTCCCTGAAAAAGCTTTATGCTGCCAACTATTACCCCCTACAAGGGCTATAGATTAGACCATGAATCAATATGTAACGTTGATGAAAAGATTGCAAGAGTTAAGGAAAAAGGTTGAATTTGAAAACAAACCCCTGAAAAAGATGGCTTCATGTAAGGAGTATGTCATTCATCATCATAATCAGAGTCATTTCCATCATCATCTTGCTCGTATATCTGATATTCTTTATCACTACTGTCAGCATCTTGTATTTTATCACCATCTGCTGATGGAAAGCTATCAAATAACTCTTGCAAATAGCTCCTTGAGTTGGTTTCCATATCTAGAGCGAATCATGTAAAGGATATAGAGCAACAAAAAATTGCAGAATTATGTTGAAATTTAAATATTGGTTAGATTAAAATTTAGAAAATTTAGGTTGATTTGGACAACAACTTTATCTTCCATTAAAATTTTTATTCTCAACCATTAACATGCTCTTTCAATTCAAACGAAAAAAAGGGAAATGATACAAGGATACAAGAATGCGATTGCCAAGAAAATTCATCATCCTCACCAGCCTGAAAAGGAAAAAAGAAATTGAGAAGGCAACTTTAAACATATCAGAAATTGAAGAAAGTATTGCCATAAAAGCATAGAGAAGCCTTCGAATTACCATATCCAGTTCCTCGTATGCATCCAGTTCTTCATGATCTGACTCAATATCAGCCTCCTGACCATCATTAACACTGTCTTGATTCTCATTACCTTCATCTCCTACAACCTCTACAACCTCTGCACCATAATATTATCCTCTTTTCATGATAACGATTCAAATAAGAAAGCAACTAGGAAGTATTTCAAGGGAAGATCACACAAACTAAATCAACCCCCATAACTGTATTTTGCTTAGCTTCTGCAACCAGAGCATGAAAAGCAGTTGGACCAGCCATTTAGAAAATTATGCTAGATTTCAGTAAAAGGAAACTACTAAGAATAAAGAATGTGCACAACAGATAAGGTTCATGCACCAATATTTCAAAATATTGAACAAATATCAAGTTTGCATATAATGATTTACAATTTACATTTGCTCAATCATTTAATTAACAGTTGGGATATAATCAGAATAATAATTATTTGATATGGTCAACTTAATAGAAATGACCAATATGATGTAGAAACAAGGATAAAGAAAGAAGTCAATTGAACCTTTATCGTGTTTCTCTGCATCGGTTTTTAAGACATCTTTATAGATGCATGCCCTCTTTGACTTCTCAAAATCTTCACGGGCAGCTTTGAGTAATTTTTCTGCACCAGTTTTTGGATACACGGAAAGGTACTTTACCATTAAACGAAGTCTCAAGCTATCAAGCACATAGTGCGAGAGCCATCCTGTTCCATACTGTAAAGATGTAGCATTAACAAGAGCTCTTTAAACACCACAAACAACATAATAAAAGGCACACGCTATCCAGAAATAATATGCTTAACCATTTACTTCAAGTAGATGGAAACTCGTGTTACTTTCATCATGGTATATAAAAAAAGAACAGAAATAGTAAATAGACTGAAGAAGTAACGTCATAAATCCTATATACTGTTTCAAGACTAATTCAGAACACCTTACTGCTGTAATCTTTTACCCCTTCTCCCCTATCACTGATAGGCTAGAGCTCATTTACCTAGTTTCTTGAGTTCAGAGGCTCCCAGTCAGAAGTTTATGGCATGAATGTGATGACTTCAAATACATAACAAAGTAACATAACAGAGATCAAAACGGGAACAAGAAAACATAAAACAAACTAATTCACATGACAACCAATGAAGTCAATAGCAGATGTTAAGGATACGATAGTGTTAAGGATGTGATAACGTGATAGAGTAGGCATACTAGCCTGAGATTTGCTCAGGAAATAAGTCCTTATCTTGCCATCTTAATCCTAAGTGTAAATTAGATAGAATGTAGGATCCGTATTAGCCATGTAGGTCTATATTAGAAAACTAACACTAAAGAACGTGATATATTATTCTGTATTCATGCACAATTCATGTAGTTATGTGAATGCACCGGTATATCTCAGGAAACAATATTATTGAATATACGGAAAAAGGAACAATCTTATAATAAATATCAAGCCGATTCAACAAACTCACTGTGCAAGTTGTCTGCTTTGGGGGCTTTCTTATCTCCTCTCGAATGTAATCATCATCAAGTTCGTATAGCTGGAATGATGTTTGACATTTGTATGGAAAAACTTTAAATTTGCATAAATCCTCCCATTTGACCTGCAGACTGTAGGGGATTTATAAGCACATAGTCATCCTATGAATCCCGATTAAATTGTGACAAAATAAGAAATATTCTCAGGATGAAGAGGTGTAATTTTCATGGTTCCTTGTGGACAATGGTGGCATGCAAATGCTTGCAATGCATGCTACTACCAAATAAACCCAGTTAAATATCTGCATGCCTGCCCAATCATTAGCCAGAAATTCATAGAGAGAAACAATTTTCTGGAATTGCCCTCATTCTTGTTCCTAACTAACCAGTTCACCAGTAAATCTCAAGAAGTATAAGACAACCACCAAAGGGACATGAAGAAAAGGCCTTCTCATGTGCGTTCATGTATATTCTTTCGTAGAGATGTCTGTTGCTGTATGCAGGTGAATTTTTGTATTTGTCTTTGTGATTCACAAAGCACGAATACATATCCTATGGCCATCATTGAATCTTGATAACTCTACATAAGATTAAACCAACTTGTTTTCCAGAAATGTTCCAGACCACCACAAAATGGTGTACAATGTTAAGCTGAGATGCAATTTATTTCATATAAACAATTTTCAGGATTGTTCACCGTGTACTGCAATCTCTTGATAATGAAGGAATTTCCACTCCATTCAAAGTGTCATTACATATCTCATTCAAGCTTGACAAGAACTCTTAAGATGATGGAATCAGCTATGTAGTTCAACAAAGTTGTTGAAGTTTTCATCATAGGCCAAAGACCTCACCATTTACTGGAACAATTGTTGCAGATAAAAATTCAATCCATCAACTACTTCCAATTTTCAGGTATGATAACTTACAGAGAGTTAGCATCACAATAACTCTTTAATGATGGCGGCACTCGAAAATCAATCCGTTGATATCTGTCAGAAGACAGTCACAAGCATAACATAAGATTGAACCTTGGATGTGCAAATTTTGTATTAAGATGCCATTCACATGTGTGAGATGATCTTCACACCATTGTAATAATACTGAACTGTGTAACTCATCAATCTTTATATAGATGAAGATGAACTAATTTACTAGATTGCCTGTCACTGTTACCCAGGCATAGTTCCCCATATCCTGCTTGCAGCAAATGATTCAAATGTATTAAAGCCATTAACAATTTACTATTTTCAACAAAATATCATAGGTGTTGTGCCATAAATAATTTTCATCTTTCACTTATTTGAAATCCATCTGCTTATGCTTCATCCATGTCTCACACCAATCGTCTACCAGGGAAATATCACACTGGAGGAAAAGAACGCATTTAAGCAATTAAACTTGACACAGTTAAAAAACGCACAACATTGGTTGTTTAATCTCAGCTGCTTAGAAAATTAAGTGAGGAAAAAACGTTAAGTACAGAAATGCAAATAAACAAAAGCGAAAACAAGAAATAATGTAACAATAAGGGAGAAATTTTGAAACAGCTTAAGATGAGGCTCCTTACATCCGAGATTCAGGATCTTTGCGAGGATCATATCCTTTTCTGATCCAGAACCTTAGAAATGGTCCACCTGAAAAGTAATATGCAACTGCAAGTAAAAGCCTGTAGGCAAAATCAGAATTAATTACACACATTAGAGGCCATCAAATGGAATAAAGTTTCTCGTTGTGTAAGGGATTTCCAAATGAAAGTGAACCAAGAATCAATAGCAGGGGGAAGGAGGCAGTAAGAGCACCTTTTAAGCATCTGATGGCTAAATTTCAGACCCTTATTGAGTAAGCGCTCAGTCAGTGAATCTTTGGGCCAAATGGGCCGCTCCTGAAATAGATCAAATACAGCCATCTGCCACTCCCACAGTTCTGAACCTCGTTTTATGTATTCCTTCCAATTTATTTCCTTGGGAATCTGTGTGAAAGCTAAGGGAAACAAGACAAAAGGAATAATTTTCCCAAGAAGAAACTTTTCAAAACTTTCAATGTCTTTCCTGGAGGTTGTTTCGTCCACATTATCTTCCACATATGCTTCAATTTCATTAGCTTCGCTAAACCTAGCAAAAAGGAGCAACACACAGAATACCTATGCAATACGAAGGTGAAGCAGCTGTAGATCACAAAAGCTGAAATTTTCAATGAGTCTTATTAGAGGCTGTTTTCTAGATACTGTCTTCTGTACAATGTTTCATATAATTTGTTCCTCCAAACATCACTAAGGATCAACACCCATAATGTTTAGGCAAAATGCAAGTGAGAAACTGTACAATGTAATAGTTTGCTATAAATTTGGTCATTAAGATTTATAACATTAAACTGATCCATGTACTTGGTTTGTAAAATGGATGCTACTTAATCCATTATGGAAGTTAAATTATTCACCATCATGCTTGTGTTCGTGAAAGCTTATATCAGCTGGATTAACACTCTGAAGATATAGATACAGGTTTTTACAGGAAATAAACTCCAAAAATCATGGGATCCAAAGTTTAAAACCAACAATCTAACCAATCATTTTATTTGAAGCATTATTCACATTGATAAGTCACTGCCATAAGAATATTTCAGACATTGCAAAGTTAATAAGATGTCGACTACCAGGGTTATTATAATTATATGTGTAAGGAGATGAACAACCTGAGTTGGAGCGACTAATAACCAGAATGGTCTGCATGTCAGATCTCAAAGAAATAACTTTACTCTTGAAAACAAAGGGTTTATGAGAGATAGCAAAAATCTGGTTGAACAAACTTAACAAATCAGGATATCTTTAATGTTAAAATCAATAGCAAGGGCTGGCTCTATGTTCATCTGCATCAAGAAGAGTAAAATCATCGTCAATTCAAAAAGTGGGCATTGGAGTTGCACTTGCAGAGGTCTAGTTGTATAGCTTAATACAAGACCAACTTACATGATATACAGAATATATTTTAAGCTTTAATACCACATTTAATTAGTCAGTACCTCAAAATGACTCCCCACACCTTCATCTTGTTTCCTCTTTGAAAGTGAAATGCCTGGTGGTCTTAACCTGTTAAGTGAAAAGAATAAAATCCCACTGAAAATATCAACAGGCAATGGATCAACCAAACCCTATTTTATCCAACAGTTTCAATCAAATTGATCTGGTAATCCTAGCAAATACACAAGGTTCCATCCTCTTCTCTTTTATACACAATCCTTATCCACTTATAATTTGCAACTTAGTCACGTCAAATAGGCACATCTTGTTTCTTTTTACCATTGCCAGTAAGTAGATAATTTTAACTATACAATTAAAATATAACACTAGAAAGTATGTCAAATGAAACTAGTTGGTGAAGCAACAGGGTCACAAGATTAGAAACTGCATGCTAGCCAGTATAAGTAAATAACAACAGCTGTAGAGTTCTTACACTAAATTCTCAGGAGTATCCTTGAGCGAGAAAAGTGGAGGCAGCAAAATCATCACATCCTCTTTATCCAAATCCATTAAGCCGGCTTTTTCTACGAAAGAAAAAGCCAAAAAAAGATAGTTTATCATCATTCGAAGTAAAAGGAGACCACCTTTTCCAAATATTACACACAACAGTACTGTAAAATTTTTTTACCAAATCGAGGCTCCTCCATTTCTGTCCAATTTCTCTTTTTCCTTTGTGCAGCATCTGCATGAACCGCAACAACATGTTGGTAGTCTACCATTCCTTCACAAAGTTCCAAAGAAAACTTTTATACATGATGAATACCAGTCCTGGTTTTGCGAGACATAAAAAGAAGAGATAAGTCTCTAACCATCAAAGTGATAAGCCTCAGGGAGCTGACGGACAATATCAGCACAAAGGGCTGGTTCAACTTGTGATTCTTGTTGATTACTTGGTATATTATCCGCACTCAGTGAGGAATTTGTCTTCTTTTTGGAGATTTTCAGTAGAAAATTATTACAGGGACGAAGCTCCCCAAATGCAGCATGTGAATATGGATCTTCTGGGCGGAAATGGAGCTCCAGCTTGTTCATTTCAGAGCTACGAGCCTAAAAAAAAATCACAGTAGTTAGAATAATAAGACTCATACATCTAAAAGGACTTCCATAGTTGTGATGAGAGCAACAACAAATTTTTGTGGGTACCTTTGCAATTGCCTCAGTTCCTCCCAGGGTCTCAACGGCACGAGATACAGAAGAAGGGTAGCCTGGATAGTGCACTGCAAACGCCTGAGAGCTTGGTAGCAGTCCCGACACTTTCCCATCTTTTATTACTCCCATATCGTCTGCCCTTAGAATCAAAACTAGAGCATTTTATGCATCAGAAAACCTATTTTAAAAAAAACTAAGCATGTGAAAAAGTTCCATTCTTTATAGTTTCTGTGTCTTTCATGTTTGATTCTTCGTTCTTACCATTCTGCACCAAGCTTCAGCCCCTACAACTAAACAAAACTTCACATATTCACGACTTTTCATGAAACACCAATGGCCAAAAAGATAAATGAGCAAACTATTCCCAAAAGAACACAAACGCTCAGAGAACAATAATTCTGCGTTAAATAAGCAATTAACCAACAAAACATATGCCTTTCAAAAAAAAAAAAACCAACAAAACATATCAGTTAAGAATCAAAGACAAAGACATAATTTTTCCAACAAAACAGCAGAGAAAAAGAAAAAGGAAAAGGACCAAGTAGTACCAATAAAATTCTTAAAAATCTGAGTTGAAGGGGAGTGTAGTATCCGTGCCAAAACTTGTCGGAGGAAAACAGAGACGAGCGAGAGCAAGGAAGGAAGTGAGGAAAAGTGCAAATAGAACGAAACCGGGACTAAAATAAAACGCGAGGAATGAAAGCATAAAACGCATATTGCAAGAGAATACTTCCTTGAAAGTATCATTAAACTACATTAGAGTGCATAAATTTTAAGTATTTCAATAAAAATAATAGTTAATTAGAATAAAATTTGATAAATTAATATGATTTTAGTTGAAAAAACACTGTAAATTTATCTTGCATAAAAATATTATTGTCATCTGCAAGATAGTAATCAAAATAAAGTTTAATTATAAATATCTAAATAAATATTTGTTAATATAGAATTTTAAATTACTATAATAATATATAAAAATAAAGGATATTTATTTACAACAAAATTAAAAGAAAAATTACGAAATTTTATTAAAAATAAAACAAAACTTCTGAAAAAATAAAAATTTAAAACATTTAGATAAAATTTATGATGGATAATCTTATTTAAAAATAAAAGCATCAAAACTACAAAGAGATATGAGATGATTAATTTTGATAATGGTGATAAATTTCTGAAATTTTCTTTTTATATATTCTAATTTATATTTTTATAAATTCTTGTAATATAATATATTTGTTTAAACTGCATTAATCATAATATATTTGTTTAAACTTCATTAATCATAATCCTATCCAAACTTGATCTCTCGTTCTGATCAGTTCTTTGTTTCTAATGGACCATTATCAAATGCACTGGCATTAACGCTTCGTTTGGTTACTGTCTCCTGGGTGCAGAGACGGAACGAGACGAAAAATTGGAGACAGAACAGAACAAAAATTGGAGACAGTAAGGTATTTGGTTATGAAGGACAAAATAGAAAAGACCGTCTCCGTTTCGAGGACAAAAATGTGTTTGGTTGCAGTGAACAGAACATAAAAATAGTGTCAATGACAAAAATACCCTTACAGTATAATATGCTTTGAAATATGTAATTCATTGATTAATTTATAATTGTATCAATATTTATTTTAAGTGTATTT
>JAOTJB010000005.1:7345442-7367207 GCA_027123815.1 Erythroxylum minutifolium
TTGTTAAGAAGAGCCTTATATGCAAGTTTAAAGCTCTCCTTAGCATCCTTAGCCCTCAAAGAGATACGCCCATATGTCTCATAATTTAGTGTCTTCAGTGGGTGCTTTAATGATCTCAACTTCAAAACCAGGACAAACTGAGCATGCCCATTCACCGCCTGATCCCAATAACTCGTCACAATTTCCTGAAACCGAGGGTGAGTAAGCCACATCTTAAAAAATTTAAATGGCTTTTTACCTCTAGTGTTCGGTTAAGTAAAATCCATCATAACTGGACAGTGATCAGATTCAACCATCATATCCAAGAAGTGGGTCGTGTATGATAACCCCGAAGTCCCCCACGCCTGATTGAGAAGAACTCTATCAAATTTCGCCATAGATTGTTTTTGTGCCAAGTGAAGATTCCCTTCGAGATGGTCCGTCCTCTAATCCAAGTGTCATCCAAAAGTCCAATAAGTCTTTTAGTAGATAGGCCAAGGGTGGTCGACAACCTAGCCTCTCCCTTGCTGAGCATACACAGTTGAATTCATCCATGATAATTGAAGGTAAAGTAACATCCAACCCCAACCCCATCAGATTATGCCAAAGCTCCTTCCTCTTGGGGACACTATATAACCCATATACAAAAAAAGCCAAAAAGACATACTGAGTAGTCTTGTACTGAACCTGACAGTAAATATATTGCTCTCCCACAGCTAGTACACTACATTGGAAGAAAATAGGATTCCAGATGATACATATCCCACCTCCATCCATAACTCCAAAATTATAAGAATAACCCCACCCTTGAAATCTATTCCTTATCATCATATCCAAACCATCAACAGACAATTTAGTCTCAACAAAGCAAGCAAATTTACAACCATGTGCAGTAGATCGACAACATATTGTTGTCTCGAGACTTTGTTCAAGCCCAGGACATTCCAACAAAGTATCTTCATTTATCACCTTTGGAGGTTCGGTCACCCCTAGCCGTTTAACTTCATTTCGGTTGCAATTGCCCAATGTATTATCTCTAATAACAAGAAGTTGATCATGCACAATAGTACCTCCATATCATGTTCGCTAAATCCAGATTCTAGCAGGCGTTAGTTTTTCCTTGCCCTTGCTTATGTTCCTATAGGATGGCATCGCATGCCACTCTCCATCTTGGTTTTTACTAGAACCTATACGTGGCAGTTTCATCTTGGATGTCCCTTTTCCATGTTGGCACTTCTTTAATATGTGAAGAAGAAGACGAAGAAGAAGAAGAAGAATTGTGTGGGGTATGGATATATTGATCTTGTGATAGGACACATAAAACTGACAAACTCAAGAGTGTACAAGGAACATGTCCTTGACATCGAAAAATTTCCAGTTATGTATGATAGAAACTAGAAGACAGATGGAAGGGTAGACATGGATTTCTATAAGAGATTAAGGACTTTTCTCTTGAATTCAATCTATGATCTGACTTCATTATTAATTATTATTTTAAAAAAAGTTTAACGTAATTTATATGATATTATGTTATAATTTGGAATTAATAATACTTTAAATTTTAATATAATTAATTTTATTAATTCTTAATAACTAAACCATAAATTTAATTTATGTAATATTACAATTAAATAATCTTAATCTATCGCAATGTTAAAATAAAAATTTTAAAATATTTTATTATATATTGACCAAAAGTGTTATTTATTTTAAGAGTTTTACGAGAAATTTAATTGACTTATTATCATTATTTTCATGTCATTTCATCTTATTTAGAATGTAATAAGAATTGCTTAATTAATTTTTTTTAAATAATTAGTGTAAAATGGTCTGTTTTTTAAATAACAATTTATTCCAAATTAATGAATGGTAATTTTAATAAATTGAAATGCTTACAATGCCTTTCTTTCCAACGTTTATTTAGTTTTCATATCATACTACATACTAAGTCCATATAACATAATTGCAACAAACTCTTTAATATGTTCGAAAATATTATGAATAAACTTATGAGGATAGTTGGAGCAATTGAATTTTGGAGCTTCTCACGTAGAAAATTAAAATCTAAGTTCAACTATATTTAAAAGATCACATACTTTAAGCCATAAGTTGGATTTTGAGGATCCATCTTTTAAAATCCTTTAATATTTTTTATTGGAAAATTTTAATTTTGATAATATAAAATAACTTGATAAATGATAATAACATGACGTGTGTCAATTGATAGCTATATAAACTTAATTCTAATGATTAAAAATTTAAATGTAAAAATTTTGAAACGTCTAACTTTTTAATTTAATTTTTAACTTTTTAATTCGATTTACTTTAATAACTCTTGTTGCAAAAGAACTAATTAATTTATTAATTAATCGGTCAAAATTTTAAATTAATAAATTTTTATAAACAAAAATAAATCAATTATTTTTATTTAATAATCTCTTTTTCAATTAAACTTTAAATTTTTTGATAGATAAAAGTAATCTTTTTTAATCATATTTAATACTAATTGAATCTTTTAAATTTAAACTTCTTATCTTATTAATTTAATTTTCAGTTTAAATTTTAAAATATCTTGTAATTCAATAAATTAGCAGTAGAGCAATAGATCCCACCTCATCAACTAATTGGTAAGTGATGGATAAAATTTATACCCTCTCATGTTGGAATATTTCTAGTTACCTCTATGATTGATCTAACTATGATTAATCTGATAAGATATCCTTTTAAGTTCCCAACAATCACGCCCCTCTTCAATTGTTCGCCACGTAAACACAAAAGCAACGGCCATCACCGTCACCATCATCGTCATCGTCATCATCGATATTCAATATTCAATATTTTGCTCTTCAAATCAAAACCCAATAACGACAAGGAAATGAGGAAGTTCTCAACTTTAAGAAAAAAGTTCTCAACTTTTTGGAAAGCCCCCTTTTCTAAATTTTTAGTTTTAATTAGGGTTTTGGAAATTTGATAAATAATTAATATACACAACAATCCAATTATATTAAACAGGAACATAAAGGTTTGTTATTTTTCCAATTATATTAAACAGAAACATAAAGGTTTGTTCTTTTTCATATTTTCATTTCACTGTCAAGCTGACCAGTCACTTCCTCTGCACTTCATTCTTTACTCACTTTGTCTTTTTTATGTATAGTATTATATTAATAAGTGCTATAAGTATTCTATCTATTTTCGCTTATATTATATATATTATGTACGCACTGGTTTAGGTGACTGAAAGACGCCGATTGACTACGCTTTTGATTTCTCTGTATCTTTTTCTGAGTCTTGACTTTGGGATCTCATTTCTGTTGGCAGCTTAGATTTGATTAAGTTTGGTGAGTGTTCTTTGTTCTTTTTTCTCTCACTTTCTGAGCATTCCAGACACCGTGAAAGCTTGCTCCAACCTGAGGTAGAATATTCTCTCTTTTTCTGATCTGGGTTTTCATAATCTCTTCTTCTAGATCAGCAAGTCTCATGCTTTATAAGTATTGATTTTGGATCTCTTTCAGTGTTTGCTTCCAAATATGATAACTTCTTTTTTTTTTTTGAACAAATAGAAATTTTAAGAATCTGGGATTTGGAATTTGGAGATGGATAATTTATTGGCATTTTTGTGGTGAATTTGCTGAAAGCTTTTGTTGTTGTGGTCTTATGGGGCTGCTTGTAGTGTCGAGTTCAATGTAATGTGCAAATTATGTTTCTTTTTTATTTTTCTATGTAGGGAATGCTGCTAATCACTGCAAACATACGAAATTTACTAAGTTTCTGCGCTTGTCGCAGCAGTTGGTCAGCTTGATTATATCTATTTTGCTTCATCTTTCCATTTATTGAAAAAAAAAAAGAAAGAAAGCGTCTGTAGGCAGTCTTGAGAATCGTATTGGATATGACTATTACCCGCTGTTGTAAAACAGGCGAGGTGCCTATAATTGTTTTCTTTCTCTTATTGATTGTCTCGAAATGGAAGGAACTATCTTATGAGATAGCCATGAGGCATCTAATTACTGCCCTTATTACATGCTTGAACCAACTATTGGGGGCTTGATAATACACAATTTAATTGCTCCAGTTACTTTATTGTTTAAGTCCTTCAGATAGATAAACCCTTTGAATATGTTATGAGTACGGAATGAATCCTTATTTGTTGCTTATTTGCCTTACGCCTGCAGGAAGCCTTGTCTGTACTGGGAAAATGGCAACCTCTGCTGGTCAACTTCGTTTTTTTTCTTTAGCAAGGCGGTGCTTGAGCTCCAATGAGAGAGGGAATACCCGTGTGCACAACCCTAAATTTCCTGCTATTCCACTTCCATCTTCCGGTCATCAAAAGTTTCCTCTCTGCCTTCAGCACTCAAAACTCTCCAAACCTGAAGTTTGCAATGCTGGAGGCAATGGCAGTGATGGTGCTGGTCAAGGGGGTGGCTTTGGTGGTGGAGGCAGTGGGGACTCTGGAGGTTGGGCTGGTGACTCGAATTTCAACAATTCATCATCCTCATCCTCATGGGAAGGCTTTGGGATTTTAGGGCTTTTCCTGAATGGATGGAGATCCAGGGTAGCTGCAGACCCACAGTTCCCTTTTAAGGTTGTAATGGAGGAATTAGTTGGCGTCTCTGCTTGTGTTCTTGGTGATATGGCTTCACGTCCTAATTTTGGACTCAATGAGCTTGATTTTGTTTTCTCAACTTTAGTGGTTGGTTCCATTTTGAATTTTACTCTCATGTATCTCTTGGCACCTACTGCAACTGCTTCTAGTGCCGGTGTTCCTGCTATGTTTGCCAATTGTCCGACGAGCCACATGTTTGAGCCTGGTGCATATAGTCTTTTGAACCGGTTTGGAACGGTGGTGTATAAAGGATCTATTTTTGCTGCTGTTGGTTTTGCTGCGGGACTTGTTGGTACTGCAATCTCCAATGGGTTGATCAATATGAGGAAGAAGATGGATCCAACTTTCGAGACTCCAAACAAACCACCTCCAACTCTTTTGAATGCAGTAACTTGGGCCATTCACATGGGTGTTAGCAGCAACTTAAGATATCAGACTCTGAATGGAATTGAGTATGCGTTGGCCAAGGGGCTTCCTCCGCTGGCATTTAAGGCGTCAGTCATTGTCCTCAGATGTGCGAATAATGTTCTTGGTGGTATGTCTTTTGTCATTTTAGCAAGGTTGACAGGATCCCAGAGTGTTGAAGAACCAAAACCAGTTGCTGTGAATGTTGGATCACCTTCTGCATTAAAGGAGAAATTGCTTGAAGGGAAAGAGGACTTGCAGAGTGATCAGTCAACTTCCAAGTGAATCATGATTTAGACGTTTCATTCTGCAACCTTTTCAAATTTCTTCTTTCATTCCAAGATATTCAATAAGATACAAGATGAGTCTATCTAGGTTTAGTGCCATCTTAGTTGTAGGCTTTGTCTTTTCGGGATATTACACATGGAGGTCTCCCATTGACATGTTGCTTTTGGGATCTTTTGAGTTTTATGAACCTAGGTCTCAGTCTCAAACTTGAATGGATGTATAATACTCGTCTTGCAAAGGGATCCGGATGTTTTGAATGCTCACTTTAGGACAGTTCCTGCCTTTTACCTTAATCATATGTGGAAAGTAAAATTCTTTACATGCCTGTGTCTACAAGTTGTTACTTTTAAATATGGAGCAACAGATACAGTGTCTGGAATTATACACGAGATATGCTACTTATAATTAGGTTAGCTATTTAATGTCAAATTCGGCTGATTGTTTAGACGTAAATCTTCAACATGTTGATGATGCTTGTCAGTTGTAAGTCAGCCTTTTGCTTCTTATGGTTGACAAGTTATAGATGGAGGCAGTGACCCACTGACCTGAACTTATTCTATCAGGAGTTACTACAACAAGAATCAAATAATACGAAATTCCTTCAAAAATATGCAAATAAAACAAATAAAAATTCTTCACTTTATCATATAAAATAAAGCAAGAATGAAAAATGTCTATGAAATTGAAAATTAATATAAGTTAAATAAAGAGTAACTATCACAAAATTGGTGTAAATAATTAATCATATATTGGTGAATTATTGCAATCTCCCTTAACGGTATACAACGAGTAAACAAAACATTCGTCCCTACCCGTACACTATCCTCACAATACCCGCCAAAAGATGAACCAACCAAACTTCTACTTCTCTGTCTCCTTCCTGCTCTCTCGGATCTCATTTAGACTTGGTCTCTGTCTCTACATTCTGTTTTATGTTTTCCAACTTCCATGTTTTCCCTTCTTTCACTCTCTTTCTCACACTTCATCTTGTTATATTCTTGCAAGAAAAGACCAAAACTTTGAACCTTAATCCTCATTATTTACAAAAACTAACTAACCAGAAGCATAACGAAGAGGAGACATTAATGGGGGATAGAATGGAAGAAGAAGAAGATAAAGAAGCATTGGCTGGGTTGAGTCCAACACCAACCACAAATCGAAAGGTTCACTCCCACAGCCAACGGGTTCGAACCGCATCTTCAAACAGGAAGAACAAGCACCCCAGAAGCCGACAGCACAGCCTTGACCAATTCCCTAACCAGAAGCTGCCCTCTTCCAACGACTCCTACTCTGACGACGAGGAATTCGTCAACCCCATCTCCGATGCTGTCACCTCCTCGGCCTCCGACCAAGGCCTCGACTTCAGCCTCAGCATTGACGATGTTGCGCCTCATGATCTCCAGCAATGCCAGCCTATGCCAGAGTTTCTTGCTAGCGGCGGCGTTGGCATCTTTAAGGCTCCCACCAGGGCGGTTGTTCATCCAGGAAGGCCACCATGTCTGGAGCTCAGGCCACATCCGTTGAGAGAGACACAGTTGGGGAAGTTCTTGAGGAACATTGCTTGTACGGACACGCAGCTTTGGGCTGGACAAGAAAGTGGGGTTCGGTTCTGGAGTTTGGAGAATGCGTACGAGCCAGGTTGCGGGTTGGGAGGTAGAGTGAGGAGAGGTGATGAGGATGCAGCGCCATTTCATGAGTCCGGGAATACGTCTCCAACCATGTGCTTGATGATTGACTCTGGGAATAGATTGGTCTGGAGTGGTCATAAGGATGGAAAGATCCGATCTTGGAAGATGGATCAATGTGTGGATGATAATGTCCCTTTTAAGGAGGGATTGTCATGGCAGGCTCATAAAGGTCCTTGTCTCTCTATTGTTATGAGTTCTTACGGTATGTTCTAAACTTTGATCTGTAGTTGCATAGATGAAATGCATCCTATGTGTCGGTATTTTTAATTTTTAATTGGAACAATGTGTTTTGGTCCAGGTGATCTATGGTCAGGTGCTGAGGGTGGTGTTCTTAAGATTTTCCCTTGGGAGACTATTGAGAAATCTCTCTCTCTTTCGTCAGAGGAAAAGCACATGGCTGCTTTGTTGGTGGAGAGGTCACATATTGATCTGAGGAGCCAAGTCACGGTTAACGGTCAATGTAGATTATCTTCTTCAGACATTAAGTGCTTGCTATCTGATACTGTTAGAGCTAAAGTCTGGTGTGCTCAGCCTGTGTCCTTTTCTCTATGGTATGTTTAATTTAGAAAGTGCTTGTTGTCTGGTTGATGATCATGTTTCGACCATGATTCTGAACTCTGGACCTCGAATTCTTTTTGCAAACTTCGGATCTTTGCCAAACAGGTTTAAGTCCACAAAAACTTTTTAAATCGATCATTTGAATGGTGTGGAGAGAAAAGAAGACATGGTTAAAGCTTAAATCAACGAAGTTTAGGAGAACAAATTGATCTAGAAAAGATTTTGTTGATGTGTTCTGAAGCACTATTTAACCATAAATGTTCTGCAGGGATGCTCGTACGAAGGAGCTTTTGAAAGTGTTTAACATTGAAGGTCAAATTGAGAATCGAGTGGATCCATCATCAGGGCAGCAGCAAGACCAGCCTGTAGAAGATGAGATGAAGGTAAAATTTGTTTCCACAAAAAAGGAGAAATCACAAGGCTTTCTACAACGTTCACGCAATGCTATATTGGGAGCTGCAGATGCTGTTCGCCGTGTAGCGAGGGGTGCAGGGGGATTTGTAGAAGATACCAAGAGAACCGAAGCAATGGTTCTAACACTAGATGGAATGATCTGGACTGGATGCACAAATGGCCTTATTGTACAGTGGGATGGAAATGGCAATCGTTTGCAAGATTTTAATCACCACTCTTGTGCTGTTCAATGTTTTTGCACTTTTGGTGCCAGGATATACGTAGGCTATGTTAGTGGCTCTGTCCAAATACTGGATCTAGAGGGAAACCTGGTTGCATCTTGGGTGGCTCATAATAATCCAGTTCTGAAATTGGCAGTTGGGAATGGTCATATTTTTAGCTTAGCTACTCATGGTGGTATCCGCGGATGGAGTATCACATCTCCAGGACCTATTGACAGCATCCTACGAGTGGAATTGGCAAAAAAAGATCTTGAATACACAAGAAGACATAGTTTCAGAATTTTGATTGGCACATGGAATGTTGGTCAAGGACGAGCATCTTCTGATGCACTTATGTCATGGTTAGGTTCTAATGTAGCTGATGTTGGTATTGTAGTTGTCGGATTGCAAGAAGTAGACATGGGTGCAGGTTTTCTTGCAATGTCTGCTGCAAAAGAGACTGTAAGACTGTCTATCCCATGTAAAGTTGTTGATGACATTTTGCTTGTTTATTAGTAGTTTCTCTTAATCTTGTGCGTCATTTTATGATCTAACACTGAACTCTTGGAAGCATCAAGATCTTTTGTGTTTAGACATTCTCAGTCTTATCTTGGACCATACATGTGTTATATTGCTTCAGGTTGACGCCTTGTTACACTCATTTGTTGCACATAAAACTTGTAGGTAGGACTAGAGGGTAGCTCTGTTGGCCACTGGTGGCAGGATGCCATTGGAAAGGCCTTGGATGAAGGAACAACTTTTGAACGTATGGGATCTAGGCAGCTGGCAGGCTTGCTCATATCTCTTTGGTAAGTGAACATAATCAGGGGTGAGCTGCAGACTTTATCGATTATCAAATGAAATGAAGATGCAGTCCATATATTTTCTTGGTGGTGAAGAGTCTTAAACCTGCCTCATTTAGGTCCCAATAGTTCCTGTCAGTTCATAATGCTTATTTCAATCTCTTGTCAATTCTGAATTAGGGTACGAAAGAACCTCCGAACACACGTTGGAGATGTTGATGCAGCAGCTGTTCCATGTGGCTTTGGACGTGCTATTGGCAATAAGGTTTGTTCATCAGCATTTATGATGTTTTCTTTGTTTGCTCGTAATTTTTGCTATCATGTTACAATTAACGAGTGTCTCCTGTGCAGGGAGGCGTAGGTTTGAGAATAAGAGTTCTTGATCGGATAATGTGCTTTGTGAACTGTCATTTGGCTGCTCATTTGGAAGCAGTAAATAGACGCAATGCCGATTTTGATCACATCTATCGAACAATGTCCTTTGCCCGGTCGTCAAACCCTACAGTTGCTGGTATGGTGCGGTACCTGTTTTTGTGTTGCTATCTTCTCTTCTCAACATATTTATTTTGGCTGCTTTATATTTCTGGATTGCCATTGGTCCTATCTGTTGCAGCTGGTGTCTCAACTGCCTCTCACACCATGAAGGGCTCAAATGTACGTTCTCTTCTCTTTCCAACCAATATTACTTGCCAAAATGGTATTTTTTTTCTTGAAATTGCTATTATCATTTCTGTTAGTTATGCCCTATGTATTACAAATTTGTGGATCTTCCTCAGGCTGTGGCTGCTAACTCTGAAGAGCAGAAGCTTGATTTGGCTGAAGCAGATATGGTGGTGTTTTTTGGTGATTTTAATTATCGACTCTTTGGTATATCTTATGATGAAGCAAGGGACATTGTATCACAAAGATGCTTTGATTGGCTTAGAGAAAAAGACCAGCTTAGAGCAGAGATGAAAGCAGGAAAAGTTTTCCAGGGAATGCGTGAAGCACTAATAAAATTCCCTCCTACTTACAAGTTTGAAAAAAATGTACCAGGATTAGGAGGTAAAACTCTGCACTCTGCATTGATAACACCAGTTTCAGCACGAGTTACTTAGCCAATTTGATTCGGATTATTGGGTTGAAATCTGACTATCTCATGCAAACTCTGAAAGTAGATGTTAATTGATTTTGCCTGTGAATTTGAGACTTCGTTTTCTAAATGGTTCATACTTTTGTAACTTTGATCGTTAATGTTTATTTCCATGCAGGATATGACTCTGGAGAGAAAAAGCGTATTCCTGCCTGGTGCGACAGAGTAATATATCGGGACAATCGATCACCTGCGGCGGTTGATTGTGGCTTGGAGTGTCCCGTGGTCGGATCTGTGATACAGTATGTTACTTTTTCGTGGGAGATCCTGTCTTTTTCCAAACTTTCTGTTGTTCTGTTAATCAACTTTCCGTGTTCAACAGGTACGAGGCTTGCATGGATGTGACCGAGAGTGATCACAAACCTGTTCGTTGTAAATTCCATATCCAAGTTGCCCACGTTGATAGATCAGTGAGAAGACAAGGGTTTGGAGAGATTGTCAGATCCAATCAGAAAATCAGATCTTTGCTTGAAGAGTTGCAACAGGTTCCTGAACATACCGTGAGCCCCCCCAACATTGTCCTTCAAAATCAGGACACCGACACTCTCCGTATTACTAACAAGAGTGTGAAGGAAAAAGTTGTGTTCAGAATCCATTGTGAAGGTCAGTCCACTGTCAAGGATGATGAAGATAAGGAAGAATATCGTCCGAGAGGTTCCTATGGCTTTCCACGATGGCTTGAGGTAGTTTTCATTACTCCTGTTCATTCACCAACTAAAAGCAGTGCCCAGTAACAACGTTTTCTTGCCTTTTTTGTTGGTTTATCTTTGTGTTTTCTGGTTATGGTACATGCGAGACGTGGATTTTCAGCTAAATTTGTTGTGCTTGTGGTTACATAGGTCACACCAGCAGCTGGCATCATAAGATCAGATCATTTTGCTGATGTTTCTGTGCATCATGAAGAATTCCATGCAGTAGAAGAATCTGTTGATGGCATCCCTCAGAACTGGTGGTGTGAAGACACTAGAGATAAAGAAGTTATTTTGGTTGTGACTGTCCAAGGAAGTAATGCAGTGGAGACAAAAAGTCACCGAATCCATGTCCGCCACTGCTTCTCAGCCAAGCCGGTGCGCATTGATTCATCAAAATCAAACAGCTCTCGGAAGAACCGATGAAGTTTAGACAGTTCACTGACCTGAGATTAGGCAACTAAGCAGTTCTCCCTCTGACATATCTGATGATTTTTGTAACTTGCAGAAATCTTGTAGCTAAAACTGAGGACTGATGATATAAAGACAGGCATAGATGCGTCAACCAAGAGGCGTAAATTGAGATAACTCAGTATGATTACAATGCAATTAAGTCAGTGTATACTACTACGAATGGGGGTTCATTTTTTTCACCAGTGTTTGCATATAGGTGTAGCATCAGGTGCAAATTCCATACAGTGATCATTTATTCTCTTTTCTTAAAGCTTTTGTAATTGATCAAGTACTTTGTTGTTTCGTGCTGAAATGGTCTTGCAGTTAAAGCCTAGTGATATTTACATAGAACCTTTCTGTAAAATGACTTAAGAGCTATATCTGGTTTTTGCTTTAATTCATTCAAATTGTATGAGAGTTAGAATTAAGGACTTCAAATTTAGTTAATGCTGAGTAGGTGGTAGCTAAAGATTGAAGCAGTTTTCTTTCCTCTTCTCTTCCTGAATATTGAAGACAGTTTGAAGGTTAGCATTGTTAAACAAAGACAAGCCTCTATCTAATAGAACTCGGTGAAATCAATGCCAGCAGTTAATACTAAACAGGTTCCTTTGAAAAGTTCGAATTGATGTACTTGACTGAAACTTGGACAATATATAGAAAGCTGATCATGGAAAACTGAAGTCAGACTACACTTGATATTGTCTGATAGGATATGAACAGGCCTTACTTCTTTCACTTGTTAAATGAAACACGGTTAAACAATATTCCCCTTATAAATCTAGATACATAAGAGGGGCAGAGAGATGAAACCAGGTAAGTAAGATTTCAAAACTAATTTAAGGAGATTATTGTGACAACATCCTCTTTACATATTATAGATAATTCAATGACCTTGCATAGATATCAATCAACCTGACGTTTTGCTCCCTTCAAGTTTTGATCAAAAACTGTTAATCGGTCACAAAAATCAAAACCAGATAGCTGATCCAGGCTTGTAGTGAAGTGGAACCACTAAATAGCCAACACTAGAACAAAATTCACGTGCCTGGTCATGATTCGCGCAGATTTTCCATGAAGATTGAAGTAGATTAATACCCCATTTCAGTCAGGTCTCATCATTTGGTTCATCTCTCAACATTTTTCAAGTAAAGAAACACACCAGCTCAAGTTCTAGTCCAAAACAATAACTAGCTGGAAAGGCGTGAATCATAGACCGTCATAATGCTTCTTCCATAGTCATGCTTTACCAGAATTTCTAAGACCCTAGAGTGCATAAATCCTCTTGTCACTATTTAGAATTTCTGAATCTGATGCCACAGACACCGAGTAAGAACGGGATCCGCTCTCAGCCTTTCTTATGTTCCTCAATTTACACTCCTCCATTCTATGTAAAATGATGCAGTAACACATGGAACCAATAGTAATAAGCATGATTGAACCTCCAATAACTGTTGCATAGACAGCAAGCCACCTGGAGTTCTTACCCACAACCACATAGGTGAGAGACACGAAGGCAGCTGAAATGAATAGGCAAGCCAACCACATGAGTTTGTTAATGACAAACATAAGCTGCTTCTTTGCCTTCTGCTCAATAGCAACAATAGTTGTTTGGACAACAACAACAGCCAGAGAGATGAACAAAGCCAGACTATCAAAAATGACAAAGAGCAGAAAAGCTGGATCATCTGCTACATGAGCTTGACCAAGAGATGCCCCATCGGTTTTATCCTCAACGTACTGTCCAGGAACAGTGAAAATTGCTGCAAAAGCAACCGTGGCGATGAGAACCGCAACAATAGTTGCATTGTTTATAGCATTATTGAGGCCACTAATGTGAAGCTTTTTCATCTTCTTCGCAATTTTTTGGACCTTGAAGCCAGTGTGACGAGTCTGTTGAAGTTGGGACTGGACATCATGTTTAATATCACTAACAGTCTGCTTAAGTTGCCTTGCTGCACTTGGGGGTTTTCCATGGTCTTTGGAATTGAAAGCTCCTGCTTTCTTTAAAAGGGACACAAGTTCTAGTATTCCAAGTTCCTCTGCAATGTCAAGTGGGGTCTCTCCAGCTTTGTTAATAGGATTCGTGTTGATACCCTCAACTGTCAACAAGCACCGTAGATTCTGCAATAAGATGAGGCAACTCTGAGTAATAATTCATAAAGCCAGGCAGGATTTTGAGTACAGGTTAATTAGAGTGAAGAAAAGGTAAAAAGTAATCCTCTTTTAAAGTTTTGATGCCCCGTCGTACCTCACAACCATTATCTGATCAATCAGAGTTCTAATGCTGAATAAGTTGATTAGTACTATGAGGTTGTATGGACATATTGACAGTGAAGTCACAATTATGTGAGTGGAAGTCGGTATCAACATTCTGGGACTAAAACCGTTTGTCAGGAAATAAAAATAAAACATAAACATGTGAGAATACTTCCATATGTGTGGAAAGGAAAGACAATAGTAGCCATAATCTGGTAATAACAATAGTTATTTCTTCGTGGTACTGCTGGGAAAGATGCATCCATGAAAAATGTCTCTAACACAATCAAAAGCTACAGAGAGAGGTTCACGGATCAAGAAAATGAGGAAGCACCTGACCCCGGTTCTTCTTTGTGGCAATATGTAATGCTGTGTTTCCCTTGTTATCTTCCAGATCAATAACAGATCGGTCAGGTTTTAGCAATTCCAGCGTGATTTCTTCATTTTGACCTTTTACAGCCATGTGCAATGCAGTTTGCCCTTTCTTATCAGTTCTAAAGCCAATGCTTGGATCCTTGCTTAGCAAGGACCTAACAACTTCCAAGTGTCCCATCCTTGCAGCTGAATGGAGAACAGTTTTACCATTATTCTTGGCAATCTTAGTAAGGTTAAAATCTGTTTCCAGAAGGAAATCCACAACATCTATGTGTCCTTGAGTTGCAGCCGTGTGTAATGCAGTTGTACATAATAAATCCGTAGTCATGGCCAAGTTGGGAAACACTTGCAAAAGTCCTCTCAGCACTTCTGCAAAATAAAAGCTAAAATTAATCAGAAACAAGAACAGTGAAAATATTGAAGTGGAAGAACCTATCAATATCATAAGTCGAAAACACCAAATCATGTAATCTGGTGAAGTTGTGCTACATTTCACACCTCATTCTAGACCCAAAGGAAGTAAATTGCAATAAAATTAATGGTTGGAATAGCCACATCCTAGGAACCAGTCCTTGGTAAAGCATAATGGATGAAAAAGTTCACGGAACCGACCCCAGTGAGTTAAAAGCACTCAATCAAATCTCCGGCAGTAACAAGCATAGAAACTAGCACATGCACATATGTGCAAAGCAAAAAGGAAAGGAAGCATAGCTGTCCACTATCATGGGTAGAGTGCAATGCAGATATCGTATCAACAACATCACCAATTCAAATTAGAGGACATGAAGGACACGTTGGAGGCTACTGCTTCGTTAGTGTAGTCCTCGTTAGCCCTTTTATTCCTACAACACATAACCCAGACATATAAGCACAAAGAACCCAGAAGAACACAAGCCTTGACTCAATCCATTCTTCGACAATCAGTTCTTGTAAATCAAGTACACAAGTTAGTAACTTCATGATGTCATGGCTATCAAGCCCAAGAACCGGTTATAAACAAGAAGAGGTTCCTTGGCTTATTAAGAGATGCAACTATTAAGATCTTTGGTTGTCATTAAAATTTAGTAAATCCCGTTATTTTTATTGTACTAGAGACTTGAAATAACTCAACATGGTGAGAAGAATAACTTCAAAAAAGCACGCTAGTCAACTACTAAAATAGTTTAAGGACATAGTGTTATTAAGAAGCAGATCTATCTTTATGCTTCACCAAAGGATATCAGAACTTGGTATTTACCCAGATGACCCTGCTTTGCTGCAACATGGAAGGCATCATATCCATTCCTAGCTGCAATTGATGCCATCTCTAGGTCCATACATTCCAACATCTTGGCAACCACCATGGGATGTCCATTCTCTGCAGCAGCATAAAGGGGAGTCTCTCCTTCTTGGTTCTGTATTGCCAATAAACTCTTTGAATCGTTACCATCACAGTTATTCAGAATCTCTCTTACTTTACTCAAATTCCCTGCTCGAGCAGCCAAATGAAGTTGTGAGTCACCACGTTTTCCAGGTGACTCTCTGCCTTTTCTCTTCTCGCCAGCACCAATAAAACTTAGTTGTCTATTCATTACAACCCGAAAACTCTTCTGTTTCTCCATGAATCCTCGAAAACTTTGTTGTTTCTCCATCACCCCACGAAAACTTGGATGCTTTTCCATCACTCGGCGAGGAGTCGACTGGATTTCTGTTACGCCATGAAAACTCGGATGCTTTTGCATCACTTTCTGTTTCTCTACGACTCCACGAAAACTCTGCTGTTTTTCTATTGTTTTCTGTTTCTCGATCATCATGCCCAATATCTGACCGAACTATCAGCAAATCGTTAAAAAAAGACTGATCACTCGTATGTGAAATCTAGATTCCTGAACCAGAAAGCCCAGAACTTTATTACTTTTCCTGACTAGTTATCACAAAACTTCACCAATAATAGTAAGAATCAACGTCCATGGAGCTTGGAATACTGATTCTTGAATACCGTAATCAAGAATCACCTTCGTTCCGCATGATTAAACATCATGATGATAGACAACTCCATTATATATCAACTGCTAACGATTCCCATACATTAAAACCAATTTCTCAAACTTTACGAAGTATCCAACTTTCTGACAAAATAATGTCATCAAACATGAACTCAACTGGAACTTGCTTTTGTTAACCAAACTGATCAGGAAACTTTGAAAAAATCCAAACTTTCACCACTTTGGAAGCTCTTAAGCATCAACTATGCACAAAATCTGTGAAATAGTTCCATACAACAAATGGGCTGTTAATACCTGATTTTGAGCTCAAAAGCATGGACTTTAAGATGAGAAATGAGGTACCAAGGATATAGCAACCATGAATCTTAAAATCCCAGAAAATGATTTCCAACAGACAGCTCAAATCCTTTTATTTGTAACAGGAAAAACTGAGGCTGAGAGAGAGGAATTATGAAGGTGACAACCGACAAATATCAACAACCACTTGCGTTTTGTAATAGAGTTTCTGAATATGTATTTATTTATTTTATATAGTATTACGTATCCCATTCCCATTCCCTTGTGGACAATGTACTGGCCGATGATGGAGTCTTTTCACCTTTTTCCTGGAGAGTCTTTTCACCTTTTTTCTTGATATAATGGATTATTTCCTAATATATATAATCAGATTCTGATTGTTCTTTCAAGTGCGCGTTCTTAGTATTATCCACAGTAAGTGTTATCCAAAAATTACCTCCTAGAAGAGCTCAATCATACATTTTAATTAGACTTTTTTTTATTACGGATTAATTAGTAATTATTATTTTAAAATATGAAATAAATAAAATTTTACTTATGTAATAATTTATATAATATTATTAATTAAATTAACAATTGAAGATCTAATTTTTAAGATCTTCACAAATTATATATTTTGAAGCAATGAACAAACACTTAAATATTAATTAATAGAGCACTTAATTCCTTAAAATAAAATTTGTGACTTGTTTGCTTTTATTTATTAATTAAATATAAAGCTATGTAGTTTTAAACCTTTCTAAATTTTATGATCAATTGAATTTTTACTAGGTTATTATTTTTGCTATTAATAATTACAATAACAGATAAAAAAGAAATAATAGATTTGATATATTACAATAACAGATAAAAAAGAAATGATAGATTTGATATACTCAAAAGAAATGTTACAAGATCGTCTTTTACCTTATAAGATCAATTTCAATTCAATCAAAGTTGACAATTGTAAGGCAGCCATTAGAGTCAAGAAAGTCAATTACAAGTAGACAAGAGCATCTTATCTCAACAATGGGTTAAGGTGGAAAAGTAAGGAGGATTTAAAGCCATTCAAGGTTGGTTTTGTTATGCATATATATTTCATATGGATAATGAAAAACATTAAGGTTTTTGAAAAATATGAGTGTTACAATAACTGCACTTGAATAGAGTTCTATCTTATACCAAAGGTGACTATTTTGACAAAGTTTTATCAACATCTTACTTCAACAAGAAATAAGTGGTTAATAAAAATATGGACAGTGCATATATTATCAGTGGGTATTGTAGATAGCTAAATTGTACATACTCTAATTATAGGAGATGATATTCACTTCCTTTTATATACTTCTTATTAAAAAAAAAAAAAAGAAGCAGACAAAAGCATTTAGCAAGAGGACATTGAACCATAGACACAAAGCAGAGATGCTTTTCCTAAAAACAAAATGGTCGGGCTCCACCTCCACCACAAACAGTGATAATACATTACGAAGTTAAATAAAATGCAACAACTCTTAAAACGAAATAATGATGTAAAGCAACTCAAATCGTAGTGACATGACATTGAGCTAAAACCCGTATGCTAATGTGTCCTTTGATTTGTACATTTTAACATTATTTTTTCATTAATATAACATGATAGATGTCTGTCAAGCGTCAACCACCATGTCACCACCTAAAACCGTAATCACATGGACATCAGCTTATGATGTTTCCTTGGATACATGGAGAATTACAACCCGGCAAACTCATCAACCCAATCCAACTGAAAGCGTGAATATTTAGAAGACAACGAGATAACACCATCAACAAACAGATCATGATGAATCAATTCAACGTGGCATTCCCTTTCATCCTACTCTCTGTTAATTGTATGTCAAGACAATTGACTTGGTAATACCGCATGCCCAAGTAACGTTGAGTTAAAGCCAACGTAGTGCGTCTTTGAGTGTGACAAATACCTAAATTTTGTCAACAGATAGGGCTAGTTCGAACGTCAATCATGGTTGAATGTGTTAAAAGTCATGAATGAATGAAAGAAAGCACACCTCAAATTTGATTTTCTATCAAGTTAGGTGCAAAAAAAGAAAAAGAATTTTGGAAAAATTGATAAGGTTATTTCTTTCTAATTGAGAGATCATGAATTCAAAATACAGAAATATGTATGCAATTTATACTATCATCTCAAATTATGACTTCATTAGAGTCTTCCAAGATAGAATGGTTCAAAACTTTGAGTCATCAGATAATTCCTCATCATAGTTCAAAATTTACTTAATAAGTTTGACATAGCATGTAACGTAATTCAACTAACATTAATTGACATGACATTAAATGATACAAATAAACAAAAAGAATGTCCATTGACTGAATGCCATACTTTATTATTTCATTTGTCCAATTACAAACTCTTTTTATCATAAGACCGACTGCTTCTGAGAAAGAGAGACGACCAAAAGGAAACTTCCAAACCCCGTCAATGCGGTCCACAAACTTGATTGTTTAGCCCTAGGTTTTGCTTCAAAGCTTTAGTAACTTGACTTCTCTGTATCCAATTCAACGATGTCTCACTTAATTGGACTGCAACATGCGAAAACATGCGACTTTAATATGGAGTGTTACGATTTGGAGACTCATTGATTGATGCAAAGTTAAGCTGAACAAGAAAATGATCAAAAGATAAAATTTAGTATTGAGCTCTATCATTTAATATTGAGCTTTGTAGTTATAATAAATTTAATTTAATATTGAGCTTTGGAGTTAAATTATAGATGTTGTCTTAATCAATGTTATGAATATTGTACCATTATTGATATTGAATTTAATTTTGATACAGTATACTATTGATAACAATTAATATTAGGTACAATTTTGAGTAATTTTAAAAAATCCAAAGACTACTTTTTAAAAATTTCAAAATAGTCTTTAAATTTTTAAAAAATACAAAATAGTACATCAATATTTTTAAACCAAATATTTAAAAACTCATATTTAAGTTATTGGTGTGATTATAACAAGAGAACATAGAACATAGAACTTTCTATTCCTCTTTTCTCTTTTTATTTATTTGATTATTATTAGAAAAGAATATAATTAATAGAAATTAATTTTATAGTAAAACCTAAAATCAAAGATTAGAGCTTTTTATTGCTTAATTAAACTTTCGATTTTAATTACTTAAATCATATTCATATAATTTTTAAATGTGCAATTGTGTATTACAATTGCATTTGAAAATATTAATATTTAAATTTAGTTATTCTCAATTTTAGTTATTTTAGTTTAGAATTTCTTTTTGAAAATTAACTTTAGCTTAGAATTGAATGTTAAACAAGTGAGATGATACAAGTTTTAATCTTTATCTATTGAGCATGTACATATTGAAGTATAATTTATAAACCAATGTGAATCTTTAAACTAAATATAAAAATTAAATTACACTTATAATTAAGAACAATTATCTATTGTAGAGCAAAAGATCAACGTATTCAGTATACAAAGCTCTTCACTTTGTTGGAGTCTGAGGAGGGTTATGATGTCGCAATCTTTCCTTTGTATTTTTACAAATAGGCTGATTCCGTGACTTGAACATTTGACTTCGTGGTCACCTTCTCTTGTAAAACTCATAATAAAACTCACAATAAATATGCACATATAAACGAGATGCACCTACTTTTAAAACCTTATCAGATACATCCATAAAGTCTAATTTCTCCTAGTAGTAATAAACCAAAGCCATTGTGCTATTGTGATTTGTAAAACGAGATGCACCTTACGTCTTCACCATATACACGCAATCCGACAATCTAATTTCTACTAGTAAGTAACAAGTAACAATAAACCAAAGCTAAAAAATAATAAACTCAAGCCACAAAATACAACACGTTAGTTTTGGGTTTACAGTTTATAGTGTAAACCTTACTGTAAGAATAATTAAGATAGAACATAATCACATAGATCATGTTCAACAGGATCTTTGCATATGTATACAAAAAAAAAATCACGTACTTGGATTATTGTTGTAGTTCCACTGGTTAAAGAAAAACTTAACTGCAGATCTTCTACATCTTCTTCTTTTCATTCTTTGGTTTTAAATTCAAAACCTTAACTATCTTTGGTAGTTATTTAAAGAATAATAACCATAATACCCCTTATGGGTGTATGTGATTCATTATCTCCCACTCACACATGATGGGTTTTAATCTAATTAAAAAACTTTGCAGTGCTCATACTTGTTTAATAACCGGTGTGACCAGTATACGACTAAAGCATATTGCCATATATCTGTTAGGAGTATATGACATCTCGATTAACAAATTGATCCTAGGACTTATGTGTCATTAAGTAGACATTGTATGCTATACCTAAGGTCATATCTCGCATTTGCATTTTCCTTTGATCTCATTTAGTTTCTTGTGTCATGACTATTTTCAAGTTCTTTACTAAAGAGACGACAACTATTTATGAATACTTTTCATGCGAGTCAATGATCTAAATAAATGACCATCTTCTATTCTCAATTCTTTTTTGAATTAAATTTAATTTATTTTCAAAGAATTATTCCACAGGATCGCATCTTGCATGATCTTTTGGCAATAACCTAAAGTAGCAAACCTTAAATTCAATTCTCAAGAATGAGACAAGAGCTCTAAGGGTATATGACGACGTTCTTCTCAACCTCAAGGGTCTCACACAATGTAAGATGAGATTTGGAGACTTACATTAATCCCTTTTATGGTCAAGTTTTTGCGCACATGGTACGAGTCATGTGCTTCAGTATTTAACCACTTAGTTTAACTTGAACCTCTTTTATTTAAGAAATATCGTACAGATGATAGTTCCAACATATTTAATGTTTAACTTGAGTTCACTTATCTACTAAAAACATGTTCAAAACTCGCATCTGGCAACGTAAGACAGATATAGTGATCATTAAATCACTTTGAACTAATTTCCTTTCGGCATTTATGGTTTAAATTTCTCGCTCTCAATTATCACCTAGATAATAAACTTTAAACATGCCTCATCTCTAGTGAGTATAAACACTAGAGGTGATTTCCCGTGTGAGAGGACTAATTTATAATCTGTTTCATATACTTATGATTCATCCTAACATATATTTATGTAGAACACACATATATTCATGAATCAAATGATACAGAATGTATAATCTTTATCATACATTATATCTAAAATATGACATTATAATGAGTGAATATACACAGTGAGAAATGTTTATCAATACATTTCAACATCTACGTAGTCTTAATGACTTTACATGCCCAATAAATACATCTTTGAAAATTGGCTTTGTTATTGGGTCTGCAATCATATCTCGTGTGGATATATATTTCATGTTCACTTCTCTTCGTGCAACTATATCTTTCACATAATTATACTTGATATCTATGTGCTTTGTCTTACAATGAAATTTGGGGTCTTCAGCATAAGCGATTGCAACTTGACTACACAGTTAATGGTCACTGGATCAAGATTGCTTTTAGTGATTCCCAAATGCACTAAGAATCGATGAAGCCACACAGCTTCTTGTGTGGTAGTTAAAAATGCCATAAATTTGGCTTCCACGGTGGATAGTGCAACGCAAGATTGTTTCTTACTTTTCCATGATATTGCTCCATGGTTTAGTAAGAATACATATCCTGA
>JAOTJB010000005.1:7430352-7440700 GCA_027123815.1 Erythroxylum minutifolium
AAAAGTACACTTCTTAAGATTTGCAAACAACTTCTCACATCTCAAAGTATCAAGCACACACACACACACACACACACATATATATATATATTGATAAAATGAATAAGATGAAATCAAATTCATTAATGAAGAGGGATATGATTATACGAAATGAAAAAAGATTATATATAAAGTGAGAAATTTATTTAATTAATGATAAGAACAAAATTCATTAATTAATAACATAATTTACAAAATGATTATCTAATTTCTTTTAAATGACGTAATTTACAAAAATTCAAGATAAAATCATGAAATATTGTTCTGGACTAGGACTATGAGATTGGAGAGTAGAGACTAGAGAGAGTAGCTAATCGTTGTAGTCAAGATCATCAATAGTTTGCATCACTTCTTTTATATGTTAAAACATTATATTTAGTACTGTAGTATTAAAGTTAAAGGAATATTGAACACATGATAATAATTAATTAATAATTAAATACACCTTCATCATCAAATATTTTATCAAAATAATGTTCACTTGATTGATGAGTATGAGTATATATATAACTAGTCACCTCTGTATCAGTACCTATGATTTTATTAATATACAAATTAGAAAAAAACAATATAAGTTAAGATAATATACAAAATAGACGAAATTGATATATCAAAAAGAAAAGAGTTTACGCTTAATATCTTCATCATCTTATCAACTTTGGGCACACATAAAGGTGTTCACTGTACGAGGATAAAGTCGAGCATAATAAGGGCTAATAACCTGACCACTAATACTAAAAGCGAACTCCAAAGCAACAATAGATGAAAGAATTGCTAATAGATCTTATGAAATTACTTGCATGATCAAAAAATTATTTCCACAACTCTTCTTTCATAACAACACATCGAACTGCACACCTTCAACTTTGATCTCCCAATCTTTTTTCAAATTTTTGTCTAACTCATACATATTGTATGATGCCCTACCCTTTTTTCTTTTATGAATTTTGTAAGTGAAAGTAACAAACTAGTCTTAGAAGATAAACTCAAACCTGAAATTAAACTCAGAGTTGAGCAGCCTGAACTAATGTGATCTTGATCCTGAATTTTGTCCATTTTGAGTTAATAATCATTAAACAAATTATACATAATTGTTTAATGACATTTACATGCTCTTAAGCCTGATCACTATATAACACATTAGATATAAAATTAACCCCCTTCATCTTGTATCTTGAGTCTAACACAAAAATAACTGCAACTGTATGTCCAACTATATACCAATAAGAATTCAACTTCTCCATCAATTGCTATGCAATAACTCGAATAACCTCAGTGGAATCAAATAGTCAATTAGATAAAGTTTTCTTTATCTCATACATAGTGATAAAAAAATAGTGTGAAGTTGGATATATTGTTCTCGAGAACAATATTTTAGTCGTAGTATAAAATAATTCCAACTTAGCATAAAGCTCTCTAGCCGACTCCCATTGGTCTTCTGTAGGCAAGCAAGTGTACTGAAAATCACTTTATCTCAATCTGGTAAACACCTTAACATATTGGATTATGAACTTCAAAATCTTGAAGGTTAAGTTCCATGTGGTTGAACAATTCAAAACTAACTTCTTAGTATGTGGAATGCATAATATTTGTGTAGTTTTTCAAATTTCTCAACTCTTTTAGGTGTTGCACTCTAATAAACTATACTATTATAAATCGAATCTATTGCTTCCTTTATTATTTCCAACTCATCTTTCACAATCAAATTTAGAATATCCATAAAATAACCCATATGGAATAGCCTTCCACTAACCAACAAGCTCCCAACCTGTATCTTATTCTTCAACTTTTCAACTATAGCATCATTCGTGCTATAATTGTAGACTATCATGGTAGACAATTTGGTGTTGATATTGCAATCTATCAAGCAGTCTCCCAATATGGCTGCCAACCTTTTGCTTGTATATAATGCCAGAATATAAATGAACCTACCATGTACAAATATGAATGTAAGGCCCCAATATATACCCTAAAAGCATTATAGTATGTCTAGGGTGTACTAAGAAGTGAACATAAAGAATTAAGTGTATCTAAGTATAGTAAGTGACATAATGGTAATTAATTTAAAAGATAGGGGTAAATTGGTAATTTCTTCATTTAGGCATGGACACGAATAATTATATGTGAAATATGGACTAGAATGAAATCAACTAATGAATTTATATGCCAATGTGGGAACTAAAGGAAGAAGAAGGACCAAATGTGCAATTTTGCTAAAAATCAACATATGGTCCAATGTGATTGAAACATGTGCCTGAGACTAGAAAGTTCATGAAAACGGGAGTAAAAGAGAGGGGAGAGGGACGTGTATGTAGGGTTTTAACTCTAGAATTTTTGCTTCTCATCTTCTCTTCATTCGATCCCCTTAAACACATCATTTTGCATTAGGAATCAAGTTAATCCTAGGTAAAAATCAAGATAAAAGTTTGTGGTTTTCTTCTCATCTTCATCTTTTCTTGCTTTGCTCATGAAGAGTTGGAATTATAAGGTTGGAATTGATATTGAGATATGTATTTGTGGTGTTTCTAGTTGGTGAATCAAGCAAAGTAAAAGGGGAAGAGAAGGAAAAGCACTAGATGAAAAGCTAATTGGCAAAATTCAAGGTTTGGGACTACACTTAGTTACTTTTTGTATATGTGTATATTTGAATGTGTATAAAGATTGATTTGGACATGGAATGGTGTCTTAGTGTTACTTTGGGTGGAATTGGTTGAATATGACAAGAGAGAGTCATGTTTAGTGAAATTCTGTCTTAGGTTCTCGATTCACTTGAACTAGTCCTATTGTTTTGGCCATAACTAGGCCTATAAACCTCCAAATTGGGTGATTAAGATTACAGATGAAATTTAAGATATAGAACTAAAAATCTTTAGAAGAGAATCATACTTAATTCTAGCTTTATGACATCAAAAATTGAGATAAAAAATAGTAACCTGATGTTGCTCTTGCATTGGAGTAGCTTGTGATGTTTGGTGCATATCTCATAGTTTAGAAGTCCAAATGGTCTGATTTTTAATGCTATGGAAACTAGAGATATAGGGAGACAAATTTTTAGAAGATCTTAAATTGAATGTTTGCTATGTGAAAATTACGAAACAAGTGGAGACCATCCTTTAATTTGTTTCTAGACTCATTTGTTTGTGTATTTTTAAACCCACCGTGGGTTTAGCCCAAATTATATTACTTTGATTTTTTTGCTTCTATATTTTTTTACTGAATCATATCGGAACCTTTTGAATGTTTATGAAACTTTGCATACACCTAGAAATAAATGAAATATGACTTACCATATATGATTTGGGTGATTAAACATTGGAATTTAAGATTGAGCATAATGCATGCTAAAGAAAATTTACGTGTACATAGATGATTTGTATGCAAATTTATTGCTTACAAGTATGACTATAGAAGTTCACATACTAATTTTGCAAAGATAATTAACTTCAATTTAACATGTTTTATATTTAAATGAGGTATATGAATTTATATATATATTAGAATTATGTGAATGTACCTCAAGAAATACAAATGTACAAAACATATACAAAATAAATCATACTAGTACTTATGATTCGAATACTATCGTAATGGTGATAAGATATGACTTGCATGTGTGAACTTAAAAACTTCTTTTATGTTTTCAAATGACTATCATGTGATTTGTTAATATATTAATTATGAAATTGGAAAATGGTTGAAGGAAATATTACAGTGCCTGCTTCATTGTCTTGGTGATGGATAGATAGGCGTGCCTATAGGGTTACAACGTAGCTGCTATAGTTTGACACCACTAATGTCTTCATTTTGAGACCATAGCATCTCTATAGTTCTATACCTCTGAGTATCTATAGTTCGATACCTTCATGTATTTATAGCTCGATGCTTTTAAGTATCCATAGTTTGATATCTTTGAATACCCACAACTCCTGTTATCCACACCTATAAGAATGTACAGGCTTAACACAGAAAGGAAATTAAACAATTACAAATAAGAGATACAACAAGACAACATGAATAATTTGTATTGATAAGCTTTGAAAATCAATATTTGGCTTAAATTGTGAATTTACGACATATGGTTGAAGCATATTTGCATTATGTACTTTGCTTAATTATGCCATCGTTATTTACATGAGTTTATGATATTAATGAATATGTGTGTGCCTGGCAAATGATTGATGTGAGTGCTCATTTAAAATAAGTATTTCCCCATTAAGCTTTTTATAACGAGTGCTAATCCTTGTAGGTCCAAGTAATAAGAGTAAGGTACAGGGATCATCTGCAAAGACCAAGGCCAACTGTTAGAAGTAAAAGTACCTTTGGATAAGTCTTTTGATTACAGAATGATTGTATATGTAATGAAGGAAATTGTAGTTTCTTAACAACTTGTAATTAAGAATTTAAGTTATGTGTAATATCTCTTTTGGATTACCATATAAATGTAATGATGTAATACTACTTTTAAATGATAATATTAAGAGATATGATATTTTGTAATATGTATATGTACAACATTAAATAGATAAATGAGTGATGACAATTCTTATAAATGAATAAAATTGTATGTCATGAATGTATGTACATGAATTTAGGTGTCATACATGTAGGCGGTTGTAGGTTCCATATAGGAGGTGTTACACTCATCAACATAAATATATCCCTTTCTCCATCTTTAGTTTCTAATCGCTGGTATTTGATTATGCTCTTCATATTGAATTATGTTTTATGCATAAATTAAAGAGGAGCTAATCATTTTCTTGATAGTTATTTGTGTGATTAATTTTATTATTGTTGTCTAATATCACAAATATTGTGTTATTATCAATAAAGGGGGATTGTTAAACAAAGGGAGATCAATTGATAAGTTTATTATTTTGATAAAAGCAATAGAAGAATAAAATGAAACCATAAACTCAAGAAGAAAGTGTGTGAAGTTAAAAACGAGAAGTTGAAGCTTGCAACTAATAAAATGAAGTTCAAGCCAATTTAAAAAGATCATTAAGGCTTATTAAGGTTAATTTAAATTTTGTATTATTATTTGTAAGCTCATTTTGTTAATTTGGTGATCTAAAAGACTTACCATACATAAAAATTTCATTTCACTTGATTGTATGAGTCTTTACATTTATTAAGAGGCATTAAAGTTTTTGTTTTTAATATAAAAACCTTTTGATCTTTCAAACAAAGTTTGGGGAACATATTTGAAAAGTTTAATTCATAATTGTATTAACCAAATTGAGTTTGGCATTTGAAGGTGTTAAAATCATATTTGGGATGATTTGTTGACTTATATTAGTTAATTTTCAACTAATATAGGTTAAAATTGTTAAATTTAATTTACCATAAGTTTGTTGTATAATTGGTTAATGTTTTGGTCAACTAATATGTCATATTGGTTGGTCAATATGCCTATTGCTTGATTAGTGTTTCAACACTATGAATTTGGAGCTTTTAATGCATACTGTTCGACCTGTATGACACATATATTGGTTGTAATGACTATTTTTAGATTCTAACAAACATTTGTGGTCCCTAAACATTATAAATAGGTATTTTTCTAATTAGTTTTAGCATTAGTGAGGTTTTGAGTATTATATACATACATTTCAAAGAATTTTTCAATCATTTGAATATCATTGTGTCATATTTATTTGGATGAACCATTTTGAAGCCACCAAGTGATAAAGTGAGGAAGTTTGAGTTTTAATATTTGGTTTGAGGAATATATTATTATACTTAGGGGTTATTCAAGCGGGATTGATATTTCTCTTCACATTGGAAGAAGATTGTAAAAAGGTTACTCTTTATCGAAAAAGAATATACAAAGGTTATTCTTCGCTTTAAAAGGAGAATTATAATGAAATTCTAATAAGAGTCTTGGAAGTATACCTAAGCAATGGTTATTTACTGAACTATTATAAATTAGTTTATATTCTCTCATCCCTATCCCTTTTAAATTATTATTCAATTGTTTAATTAATTTATATTAAGTAATTTTCTCATTGTTATTAATTGAGTACAGTGGTTAAAAAAATTGTTAAATTTTGTAAACACCCAATTCACTCCCTCTTCGATGCTAATATGGACTAACACTTTCTTTAGTTAAAGATGCAAATTGTAAACAAAACAAAAAACAAGATTAACTAAAAAATATGTAATATTTATTATTGCAATGTATAATTTAAAACATGTGAAAGGTTTAAAAGTCTTGAATTATTAGCTTAAAAGACCTATTTAGAAAAGTCTAATACACTTTTTATAGTATACACATGTAAAAAATAATTACAACGAATTTTAAATGCATGAAGATAATTTTTTAAATCAATTACATTTCTTGTATATAGATGTTAATTTTTATCTTTTATGTTATTATTTGATACTTTATAAATTTAAAATCAAATTTCCTTTTTCATAATACATACTTTTTTTCAAATTTCCTTTTTCATAATACGTACACATGTGAAGAATAGTTATAATAATATTATTATAAGTAGATATTTTTAAATTATATTTAATAATTTTTTATAAATGCATATTAGAAATATTTTTTTATCATACTTTGATTTCTATAACATATGATAACTTTTAATAAATAATAATTGCTTTCACCATATGTACCATAAATGCATTTCCCATAATAAAGCTAGTTTCATATTATTCTAAACAATGCTATACTAGGATTAATAAAGAGTTATATTCTTTTTTAAGATTAATATAAATAAATATATATGTTCAATATTATCTAATGTGTAAGTATGGAATATAAAATGAAAAGGATTTAAATGATTATGATCAATGTTGAATTCCTTGGAATATTTCTTACAAGTGTAGTTATATATATAATAAACATATAATTAATAACACGTTAAAAATTGTGAGATACTTATACATAACTCTAAATTAAATTTAAATTGCTTTTAAGTTAAATTTATTTTTTAAATTGTTACTAAAATTTTATAACTTGTATTTTATTTTAATTTTTCTAACAGAAATTTTATATTTTGCATTTGTAGATTTTGATTAACTTGTAACAATTCAGACAGTTCTTGTAACAATTCAGACAGTTGAATAGAAATTATAATGAACTTCTTATAAACACAAATTTCAATTTATTAAATATTTATAGGGTAAAAGACATGGACTTTTAACTAATTAAAAAGAACATTATTTTAAAAAATTGTAGTTTTTAGTTTTAGAACAAATCCAACTTTCATAAATAATAATGATAAAATATATGTGACATAACTAACATGTGTGAATTAATTAAATATTGATAGCGTAGTGACTCATCTCAACTTTTAAACTTGATAAAATTAATTAAACTTGACTTAAATCAATACATTAAAATAATTATAATAAATTATTGATTTGAGTAAAGTTTAATTGATCTTGGTCAAGTTTAAGAGCTGAATTGACTTACTATTTCAGCAATATTTAATTAATTCATATGTATTATTCCTACCATATGTATTTCGATACTATTTTTAACTAAATACAAGAAAAGAAATCTATCTAAAAAATTAAAATAACAAGAAACTTATTAAACATTTTAAGAAATAAATATAGTTGAATCTAATTTAATTTTTATTAGTATGCTAATGGGATAATTTTATAATTTTTAAATTTATCTATCAAATAAAATAATAACAGCAAACATACCTTTCATTTAGAATTAAATATTAAAAATTATATATTCTCAAAATAAAATAAATCATCTATCTATCTTTAGGAACTCAGATTAAATACAATATTTTCATCTATCTTTACAAGCTCAGATTAAATAAAATATTTTTACATAATAAAGTCTATTTTTAATGTTCGAGTATTTAGTAAAAACTCTTACATTTACTTAAAATTTTCATTTAAAATATTTTTATTTTTTATAAAAATTAAACAATTCAAGCCACGTATCACGTAATTTTAGACATTACTCTTATTTTTATATCTTCAATATAATTAAAAACTCTTAAATATTCAACCACTAATTATTTTTATTTATCTAGTATGCTTTTAATTAACATCACATCTTATTTTAATTTTTCAATTTTTCAAAATATTTGATCATCTAGGTAATTAATTGGGTAGGTAAAATATGATTCTTAACAATTTTTATATTTTATCATTGATTTGTAAATTTGATTTTCTATTAAAATTAGATCCTCTTGTTTTTTTTTCTCTTTCCTTAAATTGTGTAAATGATAACTCCGTTAACAAAATCGGTTTTCAGTCATGATCCGCATCTAACAACATATATGCATTAAATACTGTATCTTTTTAATAAATATGTTTGTCTGAAAAATTAGTATTTTATCTTAATTTCTTATAAAATTGATGTATTATAAATATAAAGCTTTAACTAGGACGCCCCACATGTCAATTCTTAGTTGAAATGATTTTGCTTCATATACACTAGACTTTTACCTTTAAAATGCATGCTTAACTGATATATTAAAGATATTTTTTTATTTACAATCTTATTAAATACATATATAGTTAATTGAAAAATATATAAGAAACATATATACATATTTACCATATTATATATTTTAATAAAACAATTTATTATTTTAAAGCACTTTTTGTCACATATTTATATTATAAGTATATTTTGATCTATTATCTTAAAATAATTAAACAAAAATATTATTCTTAGAAAATAATAAATTTAATAAGTAATAAAATTATTATATTGCTTTATTTTATTATAATTTAAATTTATTAGAGTGACTTTTCATATGTTGTATTATTTAATGTTAGGTCTATGTAATAATATAAGTTAATGAACTTTTCAATAATTTAATGTTGTTTGCTATCAAATGAGATTGTCTATAGAATAACACGAAACTTTAAATTTAAGAGTTTCCTCGACCAACAAATGACATACGCCTAACTTCTCCACTTCATTATATGTTTTAGATTTTTTTCTTCTCGAGCATTACACATATTTAAATAAAATTATTATAATAAAAATAATTGAATATAGTAAAATAATTACTAATTAAGTGATAAAGTTGTTTATAATGAATGATAAAACTATAACTAATTAATAAATTCAATATATAAAAATAAAATCAATATGTTTAATTGAGATAGAAATTAAATTTCTTGAATAAATTTTTGACAAAGATTATATACTTGCAGATAAACCAAATAATGCTGTGACATTATTATCGTTTTTATGCAGTTAAATGCTTTCCAATAACTTTTAATTTTATGTTATTCTTTCTTGCTAATTCATGCTTCAATTTCGTCATATTAGATTATGTGTCACTATGCTTCTGTCATTATAATGACATGAGTGAATGCCGAATGGAGGTAATTGGTCATTCCTTTCTGAAACATTGCAGTTCCTTGCACTTGTCAGCTTTTGTCCTTGTTTCTCAAATCCCAATAATGCTAGGTTTGTGCTCCTTGATATAATTAAAACCGTGCTTTGCTTTCCAGCTGGGCTGTTCAGCCCTTTGTGTTCCATGCCAAAATGATCATTTAGTGCTGGGTAAGGATGTTTAATTTCTTTTTTCTCTTTGACCCCATTCTGGTCACTCGTTAAAAGCTCCTCTCACTTGAGTTCTGGTTTGACTATTTTCTGGGAGTCGTCATGTCTCTATCTTCATGTATGCTTTAGGATGATTTAAAAGAGACACTTTCCATCAGCTTTTATATGTTTGATCCTGTTGGTTTATACCCTACAGTCAATCGCTTTAGTTATAGTTTAATGATAAATTATTTAAAGACATTATTTATCTTGTACGTGTTTAGATGTATATGATAAAGTCCATAAAATACTGGTACATTACAAATGAAATTATAATGAGATATAATTATAAGATTCATATTTTTATGTATTATTTCTAAATATTTTTAGTCATTGTTCTATTAAGATTGGACATTAATAGAACGTAAAAAAACTAGCATATGTTGTGTTTTTCTTTATGAAGGAAGTGTTTAATCTCGTAGGCTAAAGTATAGAGATACTTAAACAAACATGTGGGTGTTTGTTAGAGAACAAGTTCACTGAACAAACCTGATATGAGAAATTCATTTGGATCATTACTTGTATGTCTATAGAATTCTCATTGTAACGATTGTATAAGTGATCATTTGACTTGAGGTTATCAAAGTTATCTTGTATAAGGATTACTATACTTTGATACTACTACTGATCTATTTAATCGTGGGTCATTTAATTGGTAGTCATTGAATGTAGCATAAACTATATGGAGATAATTAAATAATCAAGATAGGATTCATCACCCTAAAGTAATTAGGGAGAATGTTCCGTTGTTCTCGATTAATATTGATTCGGGAA
>JAOTJB010000005.1:7487781-7504291 GCA_027123815.1 Erythroxylum minutifolium
GATACATTAGGATTAGTAAAGTGATTAATTCATTTTAAGATTAATATAAATATATATATGCATAATGTATATATTATGTAAATATGAAAAATAAAATAAAAAGTTTTAAAAAGCATAAATACATATATGCATAATATACATATGTTGTAAATATGAAAAATAAAATAAAAAGTTTATAATTTATTAATTTTAAAAAATAAAACAATAATTTTTTAAATTTATTTTTAAAAATTTTTATTTTAAGATTTCGAGCCAAAACGACCCGCGGGCTGCCTGTCGCCATGGCGGGCTAGGCGGCCTGGGCCATGGGCCTCTCCTCGGGCCGCCACTTCGGAGGGCCATTTCGGCCCGCATGGGCCGGGCCATGAGCCTGCCCTCTGCGGCCTGCCCGAGCCGTGGGCCGAAATGGTCCGAGGAAATTTGCCCATTGACATCCCTAGCTGCAAATTACAGATTTTAGAACATTTAGGGTGAAAACTTAGGGAAATTAGGCTTTTGGGTTTTTAATTTTTTAAAATAATTAAAATATCACTTAATTTAAAAGTACAAATTTAATTTTTATTACATTTTAGTTGCAGTGTTGACAATTGATCTTATTTGACACGTCCGGGTAACTTAACTTAACAGGGACATAATGTGTATTTAACGGAGGTGTGATAGAGTGGGCATTTTTGGAGTAACTTGTTCATTTTAAAACTGTTAGGGATTTAACTACTACAGGAGATAACATTGACTAGTATCGAAGATAACGATATGAGCCATCTTAAACTTTTTGTTAAATATAGGAGGCAAAATAAACTTTTTACCCTTATATATATATATATATATATATATGTATGTATCTTTCTTGTTCCTCTTTGGTGCAATAACTAAATTGCACTACACATTATAACTGATCAAGTTTTCCGCCAAAACAATTGGAAATAAACTTCATTTAATCCATGTCAAGTTTAAACAATGATTCATCTATTCATAATTCATTTCATTAAAATTGCAGACTTTAGACATCTTCATCAGTTTTCAATTGTCTTTCTATTCCGTCAGATACTATCTAATTTAGACTTTTTGCCATTTACAGAAGGTTGCATTTTTAGGGAGATGTATGGATGCGAAGTTAATTCTGGTAATTAATTGCAATAATGTTATAAAATATTTAAGTAATTACATGTTCATGTAATTATGTTGATAATATCAACTTTTTTTATTCTAATATAAATAGCAGTTAATTTCTTTTTGTTTATAAGATAGTATAACGTCTTTTAATACTTCTTGAATAAGATTTTATTGATGAACACAAACTCTTTTATCTCCCTGGTCTTTTATAAAACATAATTGGTCATCAATTGTTTCTAAGTAATATTATCAATTTTTAATCACATATTTTAAATAAAACATCATATTTATCACACATATTGTAATTATAAAATTAAACTATTTTTTATTCATTATAAACAATTTATTAAGTACATAGTAAAGTTCAATTTTTTTAAATTAGAATAATAGAAATTCACAATACTTTTTTTAGTGCATATAATATTTTATAAGATTACGTAATTTTTAGTATACATAATATTTATAAATTACGTACTTAAAAATTATAATCAAGTTTAATGTAAATAAGTAACAACTCGAAAATCTATACTTGAAAATTAGTAGAAAGACGACTCCAAATAACTTGAATTACGCCTGAAAAAACCAAAATCCAACTGTTGCTCATGAAACCTGATCCTGTGCTCTCTCCATGCCCAATAAGACGCTGCCATCTTAGATTATTGGATAAGGTCAAAGTCCAAAGTGGCTTAACGGTTAATATAAGAACTTGGCACTAAAAGTCCCCAAATTTACGTACAAAATATTTTTCAGTGGTTCATTTTCAAAGTCCAAGTGCAAAAAAGGCCTATTAGTGCGTTGAAAAGACGTAGATGCTTTTATAATTAATTAATTATAGCAATCGGAGTCTGGAGACAACTTTAACTAACCAGCAAAGTGCAAGTAAAAGTTAAAATATGTTTACATGTTTACTAGAACAGTCTTCACAACCGTTCCCACTCTATAAAGTTACGGCCTGTGTCTAAATTGGGAATACGAGCGAGACCCCGAATCAGCTCTTGCAGCCCTTGACCATGGCAGAGGAGGTTAGCAACAAACAGGTGATTCTCAAGAACTACGTAATTGGGTACCCAGAAGAGTCAGACTTCCAAATTATTACTGGCTCTATTAAACTAAAGATCCCAGAAGGTACCAAAGATGCAGTCTTGGTTAAGAATCTTTATTTGTCGTGTGATCCTTATATGCGTTTTCGAATGACCAAGGCTGATGGTCCTACCCTTATGGATCATTTTGAGCCTGGAAAGGTTAGTTTAATCAATACGCTTTTGTCTCTGATTGCCTATCTTGTGTTTCTAGTATGAGTTTCCACTTGTTGTTTTATGCCTTTGTCTTATGGATCCTTTCTTTTTGGAATTTGGAACTTTTTTTTTTTTTTGGGTTGCTTTTGGGAGGTTAGAGTCTTTCTTAGAGATACCTAAGCTCTATCCAGTAAGTTGCAATATTACATCGTTTAAATGGATTGGACTTTGATTTTAAATTATGACAGCCATTCAGAAAGAGCTCAACATCTTCGATAAAAATCGATGTTTGGAAGCGATGGAAAAATTTTTCTTTTGTTTAATACTTTCGAATGGTAATGTGCTACTAATGATCATGCGTTTTGAGGAGCCCAACAGTAACTTTTTATGGTCTGATATTTTTATTCTGCAGGTTATAAATGGATATGGCGTGGTTAAAGTTTTGGATTCTACACATCCAGCCTACAAGAAAGGTGACTTGGCCTGGGGTTTTACAGGGTGGGAAGAGTACAGTCTCAATGTATCACCACCACTCCTGATCAAGATTGTACATACTGATGTGCCTCTTTCATACTACACCGGAATCTTAGGTCTGCTTTCTTTTTCTTTTGTTATGAACTCAGCGCTTATCTAGAGTTCCTCTTATCTGCTTCTTATTGTTGTTGATTCCTGCTCAATATTAGGTATGCCTGGTGTAACTGCTTATGCTGGTTTCCATGAGGTGTGCTACCCTAAGAAAGGTGAATACGTATATGTATCTGCGGCATCAGGGGCTGTTGGTCAGCTTGTTGGGCAATTTGCAAAATTAATGGGTTGCTACGTCGTTGGAAGTGCTGGCTCTAAGGATAAGGTCTGCTAGTTTCTCAAACAGAATATGCGAGTTCGATTACCGCTTTGAATGCAAGTTCTGATATTTTTCTTTTTGGTATTCTTTATTGAATGAAAAGGTTGACCTGCTAAAGAACAAGCTTGGGTATGATGAGGCCTTCAATTACAAGGAAGAGCCAGACTTAGATGCCGCCCTTAAAAGGTAGCTTTAATATTCTGGCATTTTTTGATGAACTAACTCATTGTTCGTCAATCCTTAAGCGACAAAAGACTACTTTCTAACCTGTTCTGCATAAACAAAACTGCTTTTTTTGAAGAACTAACTCATTGTTCGTCAATCCTTAAGCGACAAAAGACTACTTCCTAACCTGTTCTGCATAAACAAGATGCTTCAGCAGTTTTATTCTTGAGAAGCTGGGTAAAAGGCCAGGGACCTGAACTTATGTTATTATCGTCAAGAATAAGATCTGAAATTCACGATGCTATACTCTTCAGATCATTCATTGTTTGTATTTGGCAGATACTTTCCTGAGGGCATCGATATTTACTTTGAAAATGTCGGGGGAAAGATGCTGGATGCAGTGCTGCTGAACATGAGAGAGAATGGTCGTATTGCAGTGTGTGGGATGATTTCACAATACAACCTTGAGAAGCCTGAAGGTGTGCACAACTTGAGTGCCCTTATAGGCAAAAGGGTGCTCATGAAAGGGTTTGTGGCCCATGATTTTTATCACAAATATCCAGAGTATCTGCAGATGGTATTACCTTACATCAAACAAGAAAAGATTGTTTATGTTGAGGACATTTCTCAAGGCATTGAGACTGCTCCAGCATCTCTAATTGGTGTATTCACTGGACTAAATCTTGGCAAAAAGCTGGTAGTTGTTGCTCATCACTGATATGCTTGTTTGTACTCTTCTGAAATCAGTATGTTTTCAATAATCTCTTGTTACTGTGTATGATGGATTTTGCTTGTTTGTACTCTTCTGAAATCAGTATGTTTTCAATAATCTCTTATTACTGTGTCTGATGGATTTCCTTCTTTCAACTTTCTATCTCCTAATTCTCCAAAAAAAAAAAAACTTGCTATCTCCTAATTGGTATGTCGGCAAGAAAATGTTGGTTCCTGTCGTTGAAGTAGCTTTGTATCTTTTTGTTCACCTAACTAGGTCCGTTTAATTTCTAAAAGATGATACACAGGCAAAAGCTGTCACCAAGATTTAACTTATATAAAGGTGAGTGGCTAAAAAGTAATAGACTCACCTGACTTTACTCCAATCAACCAAAAATTTGTGGGATCGGAGATAAAAGAATCATCATCCAACCCATGATCTTGCTTGAAGAGAAGTAAATGCGGAGGGCCTTTGCTTGGTGACGGTGTGACTTAAACGCATATTATATAATTTCTGACCAAGTCTCACCACATCTCTGAAGCCATCACTTATCTCAAAACGCACTAGTGCCGCACCTACCTCTCTTTCTCAAGGATTCCCTCTAATTATGGAATAGTGGACCACTCCCTGTACGACCTGCCGTCCAAATCCCTCCTCCTCCCGCAGAATTACCCATCTTATTTTAATCTCAAGCTTATTCTCTAATTTCACAAAGACACAACTCAAATTCCTACATTCACCCGCTTCTTACTTGTCCACTGATCTTTTGAAGCTAAGCCTAAGTTTATTCTTCAATTCATGTTGTACATAAATAGTCTATTACTCAGCAAGCATAAAAACATAAAGGAAAAGAGAGAGAGAGAATGGCAGAGTAAGGAAGGATTGAGAGAAAACGGTGACGTGTGACAAGCAGCGAATATAACTGTTTTATCCTATTAACGGCTTTTTTCGCTCCTCTTTCTCTCCCTCTCTCTCTTGCTTCCCTCACAAAACGCAACCAAAAAGTCTCCTTTAGCTCTCGCGATCTCTCTCTTTAGTCTGTCTCATTCACACCGATTTCATCGGATCTCTCACGGCTTTTATCAGCCTCCTTTGTTCCACACCTCAACTGCCGGAACTCGGGAGCTCGCGTTCTCTCGAATCCGATCATTCACTCATATTCCTTCCTTATGTACTGCAGCTTCAGCTTCCTCTGTGAAGAAATATCGCGGACACATGGAGGGCATTGCGAAGCAGCTAAAGCGAGGGATCTCCCGGCAGTTCTCCACGGGGTCTTTGCGCAGGAGCTTCAGCCGCCAACTCTCACGGAATCTCTCCCTCGATCCCCGCCGGAACAACTTGCGCTTCAGCTTCGGCCGTCAGTCCTCGCTTGATCCCATCCGCCGAAGCCCCAACGTCGCCGAAGACCAGCTCACCGTGCCGGAGAATCTGGACTCTACGATGCACCTGCTGTTCCTCGCCTGTCGAGGGGATGTGAGGGGACTGGAGGATTTGTTGAACCAAGGGGTTGATGTCAACAGCATTGATTTGGATGGGAGGACCGCTCTGCATATCGCCGCTTGTGAGGGCCATGTTGAGGTCGTTAAGCTTTTGTTGAGTCGGAAGGCTAATATCGACGCTCGTGATCGCTGGGGCAGTACGGTATTGTCAATTCCTTCATTTCATTTTGTCACTTTTTCTCTGCCCAATTTCTTTTAATCAATTTTGGTGTTCATATGTGTACAGGCATGTGCTGATGCCAAATATTATGGAAATGTAGATGTTTACAATATCTTGAAGGCCCGAGGAGCCAAAGCGCCGGTACAATTTTCTAATCTTTTTTATTCCTTCAAGCAGAAGTTGTTAAATCTTTTATTTTTGGTTTTGAATTTTTGTTATGAATATATGAAGATGGATGCTTAAATGTTTTTAATATGTTGATTTAGAAAACCAGGAAGACCCCAATGTGTGTTGCAAATCCTCGGGAAGTTCCAGAATATGAACTTAATCCATTAGAGCTTCAGGTTCGGAAGTCTGACGGTATCGCAAAGGCATGCTCTTTACCCTTTCGATTTCTCATTGAATTTGTATCCGATAAAGTTCTAAATTTGATTATGATCTAGGGATGGCAACCAGTTTTTTTTAATCTGTGACGTGGAAACATCTTAGCAGGTCTAGTTACAGCTGGGCTTTTATTATGACCTTTGAGTTACTAAGTGATGTCTTCCTGAACAGGGATCATATCAAGTGGCTAAATGGAATGGGACCAAGGTTTCTGTGAAGATACTCGATAAGGACAGCTATTCAGACGTTGAAAGCATGTATGTGGTTTCTTTAACATTTCATTTTCAGATTATTTTTTAATCTGTTTTTAAGGGAAAACAAACTTGTTATCTTATTCTAACATCAACTATCAGACAAAAAATTAATGTACATGATGTTTCTGCTTTTTAGTAGAAACATTCATATTTGTCCATTGACATTGCAATGAAGGACCCTGCATTTCATAATGGTTCATGTCCATGTGCCTCCTGCATTCCAATTCGAGATTATCTTCCTCTTTAGTTGTTAGTTTATTATTTTATTGATGCTTGAAACAATTGTGTGGATTACTATAAGCTTGTAACTCTTAATTGGTTTAAGCAACAATAGCATGTGTCCAACTTATCTTCTTTGTCTTTTGCTCCCATTGATTTGGTTTCCTTTGGCATAAAAAACAAGCGTATGTGGCCTTGTAGTGAATGATTGAGTTTATTGACATGTTGTTAGAAGAGGATGGACATTAGTTTCATGCCTTATTCTGTGGCTAGCTTCTTTGTCTTCTTGCTCGGAGTGTAATGCAGTTATTGATTCGTGCCTCTACTTCAAAAAGTTGATAGTACATTCCCCACATGATCTGTTTTGTTTTTTGTTTGGATTAAATTGATAACAGAAATGCTTTCAAACACGAGCTAACCTTACTAGAAAAGGTTCGACATCCTAATGTGGTTCAGTTTGTCGGAGCTGTTACCCAGAATGTACCAATGATGATTGTTATAGAGTACCATTCCAAAGTAAGCAACACATCTGCCTCTCTTGATCTCTTCCTCATTTATTTCGTTCTATGAATTAAAAATTTGATCGTAAACATTTTTTGGAATGAACTTTATTTTCTGAGTTTTGCTTGGAATTTCTCTTAAGTGATAAAATGAAATTGTGCACATCACAGATTTGAATTTGGTTTTTAATAGTCCTATACTTGGGTTCGCTAGGTTGTTTTGATGTGAAAATTGTGTTAACACTTGTAACAGTTATTCCATGTCCTCAATTGAATATTTTAATTTTTGCTCTGAGAATTTCCTGATATCAGGGTGACCTATCAAGTTATCTTCAAAAGAAAGGGCGGCTATCACCATCCAAATCTTTGAGATTTGCTCTTGATATTGCAAGGCAAGTGAAACTTCTGAATAACTTCGCTTGCTTTTTGTCTGAGCTAAGTTTTTCTCAGTTTCAATCACAGCCCAGTACTTTCCATTGATGTGGAACAGAAACATCAAAACAACAAACAGATAAAAGAATAAGAATAATAATAAGTTTCTTTTGTATTCTTTTAGACGTCTCTAATTATTCTCCACATGTTCTTTTAGTTTTGAACCATCTTGCTTGACTTCTTGCTATCAGGGGTATGAATTATCTGCACGAATGCAAACCAGATCCAGTCATCCATTGTGACTTAAAGCCAAAGTACGACACCTAAATGAAGAAGTTAAATTGATGTATAGTTGAGAATTATATTTTGGTGTTTTTATCGTTAAAATGAACGTCTTTAATGATTGAAATTTCGGTAAGGTGCCAGAAATATTTTGCTGGATAGTGGTGGTCAGTTGAAGGTATCCGGATTTGGCTTGATAAGGATGTCACAGATTTCACCTGACAAGGCTAGATTAGTGCCAGGAACTTCCATTTGTCCTTCAAGTAAGTTACTATTTCCATCCAGTTAGTACCAGAATAATTGTAACCTATAAAATTTTTATATAACTAGGACGTAATTTGTTTGCCCAATACATAATTATGATTTGTCTGGAATTTATTCTTTTTATTTTATACTTGATACCTTAATTGATCAAATCACATTTTCTTTAGAGAACTAACATTGCTTTGATTCTTGACTTAATTTGAAATAATGATGTCATTTTGTTGGTTTTGTAGATATATATGTGGCACCTGAAATATTCAAAGATGAAATATTTGATAGATCTGTGGATACATATTCTTTTGGCGTTATTTTGTACGAGGTATCTTTCCTTTTTCTAATATATGATCAGACGGCATGATCAATAATATTAGGCATGATAAATAAATATTAGAATAGGAATGAGCATATTACGTTTTATAAGGCTTAGCAATCCTCGTCGGCTTTTGAGATCATGGCAGCAGAATCATTCGTAATCGGATGTTGGGCCTGTTTAAGATATCCTGTTCTCTTGAGTCACCCACAAATGTCCAGTCCTGCAAACTTTTTCAATTTGAAGTACCTAGTGCTGTCTGATTTAGTTCCACAGTTTTAACTTTCGAGACACCATAGGTAAACCTAGTTTTTTTTTCGTAGAGACTGGCTGCATCATCTTGTACTCTAGTACTTGTTAGGATGATAATAAGTTATACCTTGCTCATATGGCCAAGAGAAGAAAGCTTGCATTTTATGAGGAGATTCATCACATCAAATTGTAACACCAATGTGGAAGACTTCTTTTATACTTTTTTTTCTTTTACAATTTCCATTTCATATCATCCAACCATTTTTTTAACTGTGATAATTCTAAAATTTGATCATTACGCATCACATTTTGACATTGTTTTCTTGTTTGGTGTAGATGCTTGAGGGAATACAGCCATTCCATCCCAAGTCTCATGAAGAGGTTGTGAGATTGATGTGCTTAGAGAAAAAGAGACCCCCATTCAAAGTCAAACTAAGAAGTTATCCACCAGATCTCAGGGAGTAAGTTTTTAGGATCGATAATACATCCGTTTTTTTCTTTATCTAGCTAGAAGGACCTATCAGGTAATCAGTTACACAATAAAGGGTGATACTCTCCATCCCCGATCCCTTTCCTCCTAGAGGAGAATTTGAAACCAAAACCCTCATTACAGTGATGAGTAAAGCTTATTTTGCATATGTAACCACTCTGGTGAGACATTCGAAAATATGTTAGCTAGTGTTGTCCCTGCTTAGCATATGAGATGCATTAGAATATGATGATGCTTAAGTAGACAAGGTCTTGATATGCCTGCAGGTTGATTGATGAATGCTGGCATCCAGAACCTGTCAGTCGGCCAACCTTCTCCGAGATCATTGTACGATTGGACAGAATAGTTGCAAACTGCTCAAAGCAAGGATGGTGGAAAGATACATTCAAGCTTCCTTGGTATGTTTTCTAACCAGATTTCTTAGAAATAATAGTAAGTTAATGACAGTGTCAAAATTTGTATTGCGGCTTTCATTCTCTTGAAATCTAGTTTTGTGGTTCCTCGTGGTCCAACAACTAAGGAAATGCTTCTTAGGGGAAAACGTAGAATACCCCAAGTACAAGATGAGTAAGTACTGTTATGCAAAGTTTGAGCAATATAATGGCAAAATTTCCACACAGCAGAGAGCAAGTAAAATTATTAGACTACTAACTTCATGCCTGCACTTTTTAATCAAATCAGAGTTGGGACCAGCTGAGTCTTGCAAGTAATATCAAATATATATATATATACCTATATCACCTTTTGGATTTAAACCTTAGTATATAGAACATTAATTTCTTTTTCAGTTACTAATATTATGAGCTTTGCCTTTCCTACTCATTGGTATGGGAACATGTGCAGGTTATGAGAAGAGGCACCCGTTGCCTGGACGAGGGAAGGAAAAGACTAAGCAGTGAAAATTACATGAGCTTAAAACTTACTTCGATGCTTCAAGTTACGCGTACTGAGGAAATGAATAACAAGAAAAGACCTTGGACAGTTAACTGAGTGATCAAATGGACAATGAGTTATATCCCCTTTTGATCTTTCGCTCTAGCTAAAAGAAGTCAGTAAAAGGTCCATTGTATGTGTTATATGTACAAATGCCTTTGTTTTCCATGGATTTTATCTTTTACAAAAACATTAAAGAAAAGATCGAAAATGAGGAAGGAAAATGTTGTACTTGTCATCCGTTTTGGTGTAAACATCCCGAAATAAAGAATCCTGTTATATATACAGCAATAATACTTATTAGTCGGACTAGAAACTTTACAATTAGCTATGATATCAGAATTTTCCCTTCTCACATAAATAGGTTAATCCTAACTGTGTTTAAGGTGAAAGGCAAAAGGAAATTACTAAAAAGTTAAAGATCATAAAATTATTTTGTTGGGTCAGGACACCTTCGAAACCCAAATCTCTCTTTGCTTTCGACCAAGGCAATATAAAATTGATTTGCCATAGCTTTTCAGTCATAGAAAATGAATAGGAGATGGAAGAAATGTTATTATTATTAATCTTAATTCAATCTTCTTAGTTTGATTTTTAATATACATATAAGGATTAAGGTAAGTAAAGGGACTAAGATTTGTTTTCTTTTTCCCATTTATGATGTTTGACTGTGTTAAACGTTCCAGTTGCAATATCAAGTTTAGAGAGTGAACCAAATGATTTTGGAAAAAAGCATCAAGATGGATAGAGGAGGTCGGTCTGGAAACATAAAAATGGCACATTCCCTTCAATTTTGTTTAGTATTTCCTATGGAGTTTCATACCAACTCTTGGAGATACTGTAGCTGCCGAAAAAAACTTCTTATTTAATGCTATTGCAGATGTGGACTAGGCAACTATAGACATTCGTTTTTAGTTTTCAGGATGTGTATGTGAGCGGTCAAGCTGCTGACTTTTTGATAGTGACGGGAATGCTTTCAGTTTTGCTATGAATTCCTCAATGTTCTTGTCAGAGCTTCCACCTTCACCTGCTGCCTCTATGGCCAGCTTCTTCCACTTGTCTGAACTCTTTCTGATTTCGCTGCTTCTGTCTCCTTCCATGACTTCCCTTATACAACGTTCTATCTCTTCTTTGGTGACTGTTCCCTTTTCATTTGCCTTCACTCTAACTCCTACTTGCCAAACATCAGTAACATACTTTGCATTAGTGGGTTGGTCTGTCCACACAGGCATGGCTACCATTGGAACCCCCAAGCTCAGTGCTTCCAGTGTTGAATTCCACCCACAGTGAGTTATGAAGCAGCCAACAGAGTCATGAGCCAAAACTTCAAGCTGAGGACTCCATGTCACAACTAGACCCTTGTCTGACGTCTGCTCTGAAAAGTTGGTCGGAAGTTTCTTCAGCTCTGACTCTCTTACCACCCATATGAAGTTGAAGTTGCTAGCTTTCACACCCCAGGCCATTTCTGCCATTTGGTCTTCTCCTAAAGCAGCCATACTACCAAATGAAATGTAAACAACTGACTTCGGATCTTTGGAGTCTAGCCACTTCAGGCATGTGTCCGTACTTGGCTTAAAGAAGCTGACTCCATAGTTTCTATCACCATCCAAGCGCTTGTCTAAGAACATCGATGGAATTGCTGGTCCTACTGGTTTGATAGGCCATTTGCTAGCCATCCATACCTCTAACTAATAACAGCAAAATGAACAATTAGCTGCATTAGAAGCACCTTAATCGTATAAAGAATGTTCCTAACGTATCATGGCATATTGTCAACATCATTAATTCTATGGATTTTGAGATTTACCTCGTGCTCAAGTTCACTAAATGTGTTGCAGAAAATATAAAAAACATCTTGAATATTAGAGAACTGGCTGAGAATCAAATTGCATATGGCTGGATGAGATGTTCTCTCATAAATTAAAGTAGGCAGATCTTTGAACTCCAATGCTGGCATGGCAGGTAAAGAAACAGCAGTCTCCTCCAATGGAAATTTTAACATCCCTTGAAGATAATGGTAGTACAAAGCATTGACTGCAAAAGGTTGAGTAAAGAAGGGACACCCCGCAATTCCTGAGCTGCGAGCCACATCCAGAACCCAAGCTAGAGCAGAGTCATAAACAACGCACTTAATCGGGTCCGCCGTTCTACTGAATTTGTCGATGAGCTCAGCGAGGCTACGTGGTATATTAGCATTGAAACGCTCAATATATTCATCAATGGTTTCTGATCCGCCATTGTCAACGCCATCAAACACGGGTTCAATATCGAAGTTGGTGTAACTTACTTGCCATTGCATGGAATTGAGATACGAAGTAGCGGAGGCCAGAGTGACCCTCACGCCTTTCGAGACTAGTCTTTTGGAGAATTGAAGAAGTGGGTTTATGTGACCTTGAGAAGGGAATGGTAGTACAAGGACATGGCCAGCTTTTGCTTCACTTCCCATTTCCTCTTGTTCTTCAAGCTCTCTATTCTTCAGTTGGTATGGAAGGAAGGGCAAATTCTCTTTTACGTTTGTATGTGAAACAACTGTTTCACTGTTGTCTTGAGACAATGTTAATGGAGACTAATTAATAGAGAACGAAAATAATTAGAAATATGCTAATATGGTAACGTGCGGTAAGTGGAATTAATAATGTTGACCAAAATAGAAAACAAGATAAAAATAATGCATGTGCAGCTAACTAATAAATGTGAAAATAAATGACATGCAAGTTTTAAGAAAAATATTGAGAGAAGAATATTTCTTTGGTTACTTAAAAAGTCACTTTTTTGCTTTTAAGTGAAATTTTTATTAAACATTGTTGTGATTGTTGTTGGTCACTTAAAATAATTTTTTATATTAAAAAATATTTAGATCGGTTTAAGTTTTTGATATTATTATTAGATGTAAAATAGATAAAATTCTTATAAAGTATTTTTAAAATTCAAATTCAAATTATTTATTTATTTTCCATTTATAGGAAATTTTGTTTTTTCTTTTAATTTCTTCTTCTTCAGGAGATGATGACGTGATTTCCTTATCATTATTTGGATACAATTCTAACTTTTCACACGTCAAGAATGAGTTTCCCAATGAATCTTAGGAGAATGGAATAAGTCAATAGATATCAAACTTCGTAGTTAATGGTTGGAAAGGAAAGTGAATGAACTACGAAGGATTCATCTTTCTTTAATGTATAGTGTCTCCCTTCTTTAATATATAATAAATGCCAGTGAGAATTTTTTAGTGAAACTGAAACATTTTAGAACTCACCCCACATCTCTTTTATGTCATAAATCCACTATCAGACACTTTTAAGGCATTTTTACAAGTTTCATGAATCCACTCTATGTCATTTTTAGAAGTGTCATACAGAATTCAACCATATCATAAATGCCCATGATACTTTTTTAATAAAAAGTTTTAGAACTCAGCCTGCATTTCATTAATGTCATGAATCCACCTTTTTTTATATTAATAAAGCTATTAAAATATATTTTAAGTATATATATTAAAATTAAAATAAAGCGAAAATTTCTTAGTGCTTATGGATAAAATATACAAAATACCTATATTAACTAATCAAATAAAACCACATATTACAAAAAAAAATCTAAATTTCAGTTTACTAATCTATCGATAATTATGATTACGTTTTAAATCATAAACACTTGTATATTTTTTTAGATATTATCATTTCAATTTTAGAGTGATTTGAGAAATAATGAAAATAATAATATCTTAACAATTTTAGAATAATTTTTTAATTTCTTAATTTAGTATAATAAATTTAATACCTTAGATATATGTACTATACGTAATTATGATATCTTCAACAAACTTAATATGCAACACATACGCTCGCACTCACACCTTAGATATATGTAATATATATAATTATGTTTATAGTCATAGCAAATCAAATGTCATAATGAAATTTCTATAATAATATAATTAACTAAATCAAATCATATAAAAATTTAAATCTCCACCTAATCAAATCATATAAAATCAATTTGAATTGGGATTTAAATTTATTTTTAAAAACATTTATTTAATAAAATAAAATGTATAGAAATTTTCAATTTTTTAATAAATTAAGATACATAAAATTTTACCTAGATATCACATAATTACGAAATGAACTCGTGAAAATTTATAAAATACTTCATTCAATATGTCACGAAAATAAAGAAAAATAGCATTTTGGTCACTTTCCTATTTATTCTAATCACAAATTTTTATATCAAAATATCACGTAATATGAAATAAAAATTATCAATCATATAATAAAATATTTTTATGTAAAATTTTTTATTAAATAAGTATTAAATAATTAAGATGCTAATTTCGTTTATTAAAAATTAAATAAAACTTATTTACTTTAAAAGTTGTCAATTTTTCTCTATTAAGATATGTGCTAAACTATTTTATTAATTAATTTTGGGCATTATTTGTAATTGACAAAATTGGAAGTTTAGCTATCTATCTTATGTGAGACTCTTATGTGAAGATTAAAATTCTAACGAGAATAGAATTTAATTGAAATCAAATCACTAATATAAGATGATGTTATTTTCAAAATGTCCAACTTCTCAAAAGGCGATTGCTACAGTGATAAAGATTTAGTACTGTTATTCTTTTCATTGCAATTTTTTCACTACAATTGATAGTAATTAAGGAGTTGGCACAACATTTCAGGAAGTGAATCTGGAGGCACAACTCTCACTTGGGTGATTTTAAACGTCATAGACTTAATAGAGACTTTAAAGAATTATTTTCCTCTTCTACTTTTTTCAATTTTTTCTCTTTCATAATCATTTAGACGCTTTCCTCTTTTTTTTTCATTACAGAGGAAAGAAAACAGCTACAATACTACCGCAGTATTCTATGATATAAAGCTCCTTGCATGTCTTTTTGGACCAACTCTCTAATTAAAGACGAAGGCTCCTGTAGAATATGTAATCCTGGACTTGATAGTAAGGCTAAATTAGTTAGTTTGTCGGCACTCCGATTCTCATTGCGATAGATGTGTTAGATCTGATGGACCAGCTCTAATTACAGATGGAGGTTCCTGGAAAGCATGTAGTCCTGGACTTGATAGTAAGGCTAAATTAGCCAGTCTGTCGACACTCTGATTCTCTTCGTGATAGATGTGTTGGATTTATAGATGACAATTCTGACCCGGCCCAACCCGTCCAGTCCGACCCGGCCTAACACATGGTTGGCCCGCTCAGGCTTTGTTTTTTTAATTAAAAAATATAGACAACCATCCCGACTCACGTGGGCCACTGGCCGGTTTGCGGCCCGCTGTGAATAAGGCCAGACTGGGCTGGGCCGAGAGCAGCCCGGATCTAACCCGACCTATTGACATCCCTAGTTGGATCTGAATATCCCAAGCGCGACACAGTAAAGCATTAGATGTTTTCTAATTTTCTTTTAAACTACTTTAAAATTTTAATTTCTTTGGTAAAAAGTATTGAAGTGATACATATCAGGGAAAACCTAGTTTCTTTCTTCGTCACGAAGTCATGTTCGTGTTCTCAAATTCGACAAGGATTTCCACTATGAAATGTGCAATATTGCTGATCAAATTTTAATTACGAGGCAGGATCTTGATTTAGGCTACTTGGCACATGTAATGTTTTGTATGTTCACTTTTAAGTGAATTCATAATAATTGCTGTCATTAATTTAAATATTGGAATGACTGTACGCATGTTTAATTTTTTTTGTTTAACTATATAATTAAGTCTATAATATAAATCTCCTAAAATGGAGAAAACTATTTTACTAATTAGGAACTCAAAAATGTATTTTCTCTATAGTCATTAAGTATATAAAACCATTAAAAAAACTCAGTACTTTGGACCTGATGTTACCACCAAGGAGCAAGAACTCATAAAGGTGAAGAGATTCTTCAATGACTGGAAGCTGACATGCAGAAAGAACAGTTTAAGACTGTTTATGGAGCCTATCCTACATCCTTTGTAGTTAACCAACCGATCTATCTTCACCAACATATCTTATCCCACCAATCTATTCTCCACCTACATACCCTGAAGAAGTTGACTACAGTATTTTTTATGAGAGCGAGTAAGGAATGGTTCATAAGCTATGAATACGTTACCAAGCAACCCTGTTCATCTTTCTTCAACCCTCTCTATAGCCAATATTTCTTTTAGTGTGAAACGTACTTTATCTAATCGTATAGAACACTTTGTAGAAATAACCCATTTCCCTAAAGGAAATCATATTTCTAATACCTTTTTACCTTTGCTTAGCCCTTACAGTATATGTTCTCATGATCGTTCTTCGATAAAAAGTATACACACTATACTCTCCACACATCATCCCAAAGTAAAAGAAATCAACTAGAGTTTTCGATTATGTGTAAACCAGATTGTGAAGTATGTCTAAACCCTAATTCAGACGTTGATGATGATGAGCTTTATAATCAACAACGAAGGAAGAAGAAAAACAAAAGAAAGGAGATCTATAATTGTCAACCTGTTCAACAATTTCACTATCAACATGAAG
>JAOTJB010000005.1:7616452-7634641 GCA_027123815.1 Erythroxylum minutifolium
TCTTGATTTGTTCAATTATCTTCTTTATTATTAAACACTGTTTTGAAAATCCTCCGTTGAGGTTAGCACAAGGTGGTCATGTTATTGAGAGTGAAATTCTTTCACGGGGTTTGAGAAGAGGGATAGTGTCAAGGGTAAGGTGAGTCGACTCTATAATGCCTTGAGTAAAACTATTATTGTTCTTTTGAAAGTGATTAAACTGGATGAGGGCCCTGCAGATGTAGGCAAGATGTGCCAAACTGTATTATCAAATCCCGGGTGTTGATTTGTTTTTTTTGCATTTAATTTTTCTTTTTTCGTTTATGCTAGAAAATTTATAAATTGCTAATACAATTGCTTTACATCAAGCAACCACAGATACAGTTTAAAACAACTGTGACAAAACCAAGTTTTTAGGAAACTACATCCTTTTGAATTTTCATCCTTCTGAATTTTCAGTTAGAAACACTAGTGGTGACGATTAAAAACTCAACACTTGAAGGTGTGTTCTCTTTGGATGTAATCAAAGAGAGTATGTTTATTAAAGAAATCAGAAGGAAGGAGATTGGAGTCAATAATGTGTAGGCTTTTATGACACCAAGTAAAGGAAAGAACAAGAGTAATAGTCCCAAAGGTCGTGACAAGTCTAAAAACAGTTCAAAATCCAAAAGTGACAAAGACTTGAAGATATGACACTATTGAGATAAACGAGGACACATTAAGAGGTTTTGTTATAAGTGGAAGAGGGACCAAAAAAAGGAAGATCATCTGAATAATGGTGATGATAAGAGTACAGCTGCAACTACTTTAAGCATAGACGATGGGGTGTCCCTTCCTTAGTTTGTACAACTAGTGAATACTTTCATGTCAACAATTTTGGTCTAAATGGTTGATTGATATAGGAACATCTTATAATTGTGTTCTAAAAGTGGAGTACTTCTCAAACTATAATAACAGAGATTTTTTGGAATGTAAAGATGAGAAACCAAAGTTCCTCTCAGATAGTTGGTATAGGTGATATCTAAGTTCAGACAAACATCGGATGCTTATTGACCTTAAGAGATGTACGACACATTCTTAATTTACAACTAAATCTGATATTAGCTAATGTGTTAGATTAAGAAGGGTTTCAACACACTTTTGGAGATAAGAAGTGGAAACTATCCAAAGGTGCAATGACGGTTGCCCGAGGAAAGTTATGTTGCTCATTGTATAAGACACACCTAAAGGTATGTAGTGGTGGAGAAGTATATACAGCCGAAAAGGTCCAATTATATGACATCGATAATTGGGACATATGAAAGATAAGGATTAAAGTTAATGGCTAGAAAATCCCTTATCCCTAATAAGAACTCATAACCATTTAATCTTTACAATCATTGATTAATTGGAAAGTAGGATAACATCTCTTTCAAGAGAAAATATATAAGAAAGTCAAAGTTATTGGAGTTGGTGCATTTAAATGTCTATGGTCCTATTGAGGAGGAGTCATTAGGAGGTAACAAATATTTTTTTACATTTATTGATGATGGTTCGAGGAAGACTTAGGTGTATATGTTGAACTTTAAGAGTTAAGTGGTTGAAACTTTCAAGAAGTTTCATATCATGTTAAAAAGGGAAACTGAGAGGAAACTAAAGTCCCTACGAACAAACAATGGAGGGGAGTATATTCCAAGTTGTTTAAAGAAAATTGAACGTTAATGGAATTAGATATGGAAAAACCAAACCAAGGACTTCATAACATAATTTGGTTACTGAGAGGATGAACAGAACCATTGTGGAGAAGGTTTGTTGCATGTTCAGGAAGTATATGCTGCCAAAGACATTTTAAGGAGAAGCAGTCCTAACTTCGGTCTACCTAATTAATAGTTCTCCCTTATTTCTATTAGACTTTGAGATTCTCGAGAGAGCATGAACTAGCAAAGATCTCACATATCATCATTTCAGAGTTTTTAGCTACAAGATATTCAGAAACATACCTAAGGATCAGAGAAAGAAGTTTGACTCAAAGTCAATACCTTGCATCTTTGTTGGATATGGTGGTGATCAATTTAGCTTTAGACTTTATGACCTAGAAAAGAAAAAGATAGTCAGGAGCAGGGATGTGGTGTTCTAAGAGCACGAGAGAAGTGCTAATCTTCTAAATGGAGATAAATCATCACACTATAGCTCATCAGATGACATAGTTAGCTCTTCACCAATTCCTTTGACTATTGAGTAATCTATAGGTTAAGAAGATGAAGTGTGTGACCAAACATATATTGGTGGTGATAAGATACAATCTGATAACGATGAACTACATAAACCAAATCTAGGCAGTACTGAAAATGAATCCACTGAGGATATTAAGTAAAGGCAGCAATTGGATCCAACAACTGATAAAACATAGCTTTGAAGTTCCATATGGGAGAAAATGCCTTTTACAATGTATCCAAGTTTTGAATACCTATTACTTACTGAAAAATTGTAGAGGGTTAATTAATTCTCAATTTTCCGCAAACGTCTTTTGGCTCGAACAAAAATAAAATCAAGCAAAGCGAAAATAATAAAGACACCAAAAATTGATAACGCAGTTCGACACACTAGGCCTATGTTTGCGGGGCCCTCACTCAGATTAATCACGTCCACAGGAGTTTAATAGAATTACACAGAATTGATTCAACACAGCTTCTCTTAATATCTGCAACTATCTCGCAACCTAACTACCCGTAAAAGACTTTCGCGCTCAATAACACGACCGACTCGTGTTAACCTCAACATAGGATTTTTCTTCCTACTTTCGCTCAATGTAATAACAAGTAAAATATCTCAAGTGGATAATCAACTGAAAATAAAATAACAACTACTTGAGATCAACAGAAACTTTCCTATGAATTTTTTCTTCGCTAATTGTCACGGCTGTCGACTACTTCAGTGTTTGCTTCGTGTCTCAGCCAGCAGTGTCCATAATGAAGAAGCAAAAAAAAAACGAAATCAACGCAACACCCCAAGAACTCAGCTTTACTGAAAATCACACCAAAAAAATACGCAGTCTTTCGCCTGAACAACTCTCCCACAAAACGACACGCCAAGAAGACTTCAACGCTCAAAATCACACACACAAAAAAACGCAATCTGCATCACACACCCACACTACTCAACATACGTGACTCCACTTTCAGCCAAAACTCAACAACTACATGATAGTGTGTACACCCACGTGTCTTCATCCAAGAAGACTTCTAAACTAACTAGGAAAATAATCTAATCCTTCATGAGAGACTCTGCACACACGTGGCTTCAATCAAGAGGACTTCCACACCAACTAGGAAGATAATACGCAGTTCTCTTTGTGTCCATTTAAACCACAATCATCTCAATAAACAATCCCACTTAAATCTAAATACAAGTGTTCCACTTTAGTTCCAACACTTGAATGTTGTATGTCCAATTAAAATAAATAAAATGCCAAAACACAAGATATATATATAATATATCCTAACACCAATTCGCATGATGATTGCTTGTTGTCACAGGTCGGTCATTTTGCATTGTTGTCTTACATAGAGATGGTAATTGAGTTCGGGCCTTACCTTACGTTGGCTCAGGTTGATCAAGCCTTGGATTGCCTAGACTAATCTGTCTCGAGGTCCAATATATACAAATAAAATGACATTATTTTTTATATTTTAATTTTAAGAATAGTTCGGGTCGGGTTACGTTAGGTTCGATAAAGCTTAAGCTCAATATTTTAATTTTAAGAATAGTTCGGCGATCTAAGTCTAATTAAGTTTAGACTTAAATCAATAACTTCAAATTCATTTGAGCTCTCAACTAAGTCCGAACATTAATATAAAATTTTAAGTCATAACGAAATTCGATGCAACTCATTGTCACTTCTACTTAAAGATACTCTAATTGTGGTGAAATTCTCCCAAAAATCTCTAATATAATATTTAGATGTTAGTATTTCGGTCGCATATGAAGCAAATTGTCTTATACTCTTCTCCCGTCATTATGATTTTTTGTAGATTTATTGAGGCTCTTTGTTAAGTTATCAATTTTGCACGTATTTTGCACTTAAATCTCTTTAATATATTGAAATTATTATTCAAAATTGATGGAATTGCTTTATAAATGTTTGCAGATGATTTTCAACACCTCGGAGACCAAATTGAATAAAAAAGATGAAAAAGGAAAGAAGAAAATCTGAAATTCCAAGTCTGGCAGCAAAGTAGTCACTAGACGTGGCCACGTGCAAGGATGAGCAAGATACTGCAGAGTTTGTTTCAAAGTTTAATTCCAGAATTTTCACAAACTTCCAAGATTAGACTTCTACCTTATCAAGGAGATCTGCAACTTGAAGCTGGATAAAGATTATCTGCAAGAGATTACAAGAAAGGAAAGAGAGAGAGAGAGAAAAAAAGAAAAAATTAACAAATAACAAAAATGTGAACAGTGAGAAGTATTACTGTTCATGGCACTGTCCATAGAGACCAAGAAGGAATCTTTTATTCGGCGGTTGCTTGCTTTTTCTTCAGGCGAGGACGCACATAGGAAAAAGACTGGATTTTCTGCAGTGTTTTAGTTTGTGTTTTCGATAGCCACCTAGGGAAAATCTTTATATTTTCTGCACTCTTTCCTCTAGTTTTTAACGCACAACGTAGGGTAGTTTCTTTGAACCTTTGCATTCTTTGTTTTCATCTTTTGCAACAACCATCTCAGGATTAGTCTTTTATTCTGCTTTTCATCATCTACCTCAAGAAGTTACAATTTCTGCAGTATTTTCGTTCGTGTGTGACAACCATCATCCACCTTAGGATTAGTTTCATATATTTTCTGCAGTGTTTTCATCTTACGGTTACTGTTCACGCAAGCACCTTAGGAGTAGTTTTCGATGTTTTGTTCAGTCTCTTGTTTTCGTCAGCCATAGTTAGTTTATTTTCTGCAGTGTTTTTCTTCATATTTTCAGATTTTTCTAGAAAGACCAGGGATGGAGACAATATATTTTCTTATTTATTTTATGTTCAATTTCATTATGAGTAGCTAAATCTTTTCTTGGTGTACGGAATCCTAGTTATTGAACTCTGAATGTTGTGAGACTTTTGTTTTTCGTTTCAATTGATTTATCAGTCAAGTATTAATTAATTTTCTGGGTTATTATTTGATTGTTTGATTTTACGACTAAGTGCGCAACTAGTTTGTGATTTTATTCAATCAATCGCTAGATTAAATAAGTTGACGTTCAATTCTTTTAATCAAAAGTCGCAACTAGGATTTTTGTCTACTATGTTAGGGAAAGGATTCTAGGAAAAAAAATTGTCTAGGCTAAATATACATTGTATGTATATTGTTTAGTTCGTCGATTTTCTTGGTTCGTAAAGCTATTAATTAATTAAATCTGAGATCGTATCCAGTTATTAATTAATAAGAGTTAATTCAAATACATGTTTTGGTTAACTAAACATAAGAGAAAATAGGTAGAGAAATTTACCACGACGAATGCTTAACTGATAAATTGGTTATTTTTAGTGTCGATGATCAATGCAAGTTCAATAATAAAGGAGATCGAAAGCCAAGATCCATTCTTATTGATTGTTATATTTTCATTGTTTCTCTATTTGTTATTTTCTAATTTCGTTTTCCAATTAAATTCTGTTTAAGTCGTTCTAAAATTAACACTCCCCCCCAATTTCATTACTTTGTTTTGCTTTGAATTCGTAATTCCTTTACCGTTAAGATTCCTCGTGGGAACGATATCCACTTACTACTACTACATTAATTTATATTAACGAAAGTTGGGTTCTTTTTAATTTGGGTGCAGGCAACAGCAGTACCAATCATTGTTTGGCTATAATGTAGCATAGAGTCTCTTTCAAGAGAAAATGATACACAATCAAACATGAAACTTTTCTAAATCTATGGAATCTACAATTGGGACATATGAGTGAGAAGGAATTAAAGTTGATGACTGGTAAATTCCTTATCCCAGTTAAGAACACACTACCACTTAATCTTTATGATTATTGTTTGGCTAGAAAGTAACATAGAGTCTCTTTCAAGAGTAAGACCTATAAGGAAGTTAGAGATATTGAAGTTAGTGCATTTAGATGTCTATTACCTTATTGAGGAGGAGTCATTAAGAGATTACAAACATTTTGTTACATTTATTGATGATGCTTCGAGAAAGACTTGAGTGTACAAATTGAACTTAAAGAGTCAAGTATTTGAAATTTTCCATAATTTTCATGTCATGGCAAAAAAGGAAGCTAAAGTGTTTACGAACAAATAATGAAGGTGAGTGTACTTCCAAGGCGTTTGAAGATTATTGTACATCGTATGGTATTAGACATGAAAAGACAGAATCGAGGACTCCACAACATAACAGTGTTACTGAAAGGATGAACAAAATAATTGTAGAGAAGGTTTGTTGCATACTTAGAATATCTATGTTGCCAAAGATATTTTGGGGCGAAGTAGTTTGAACTGTAGTATAATTGATTAATAGAGCTCTCTCAGTTTCATTGGATTTTGAGATTTTCGAGAGAGCGTTAACTAGTAAAAATCTCATATATCATATTCTGAGAGTTTTTAGTTATAAGGTATTTAGACACGTATCCAAGAAAAGACAAAAGCTTGACTCAAAGACGATACTTTACATCTTTGTTGGATATGGTAGTGATCAATTTGGCTTCAGACTCTATGACCTAGCGAAGCAAAAGGAGATCAGGATTAGGGATGTGGTATTCCAAAAGAACGAGCGAGGTGTTGATCTTCTAAAAAGGGATATTTCATCATATAATAGCTCACCATATGGGTTTATAATTGAATTATGTAAAAACACAAAATGAGTTATAGATTTATACTTGAAGATAATAAATTTTGGTCTCAATGTCAAATTGTCATATGAGTTTGTAAGCCTTTGATGATGATACTTTGTTTGGTTGATAGTAATGAGAACAATAGGTTATTTTTATGATGTTATAAAGAGAACGAAGGAAGCAATTAAGGATAATCTGAACTATAAGCCTTCATTGTACACACATTATCTTGTAATCATCAATGAGAGATGAGGAACAAAATTTTACTTTCTATTATTTACAACTAAGGCATTTTTGAATCCTAATGTCTATTTTAAACCAAGTTTTACAAATAAAGCTGAAGTTAATAAGGGAATGCTATTAACTATTATAACAATTGTTGTCTATGAAATGATGTATGATCTCCTAAGCTCACAAATGGAGATTTGTAAGAATACTTCTTGTGATTTTAGGATGTCAATTGCTATTCGTCAAAGAGACAAATTTAATCCAAGTTTTTTTTCCACTTTTTTTGCTTGTTAAAAATTAATCATCACTTTTATTTTGTTTATAATGCTACTTTTGTTTTTTTACAGTTGCTTAGTGGAACCAATTCGAAAGTGTTATTTCATAATTGCAAAAGTTTGCAATTTGAATTCTAAGTTAGTATGTGAGTGTAATAGAGTGTGAAAGAAATTGAATAATATTTGAATTCATCCATTCCAAGAAAATGAATAGATTGAAACCCAAAAGATTGAATGACTTGATCTTTATTCGATACAATTTAAAGCTTCATGAAATGTATGTTATTATCATTATTAAGTTGGATATAATTTCTTGTAATTTTTAATAATAACTTTTTGTTGTTTACTAGGATTTAACAGAATAAGTAGTTCTGTAGATCCAATTTACCTCGATTATATTGATCTTTTGGTGGATTAGGTTTTGGAGACCGAGTTTAATAGATGAGAGTGACTTGGAAGATAATATTGGATAAGAAAATATTAACATGTCATTTGGTGTAATGAATTTGAATGATGGTGATGATGAGACTTCTCTCAATGATGAGAGTTTTATACCAAATGAGAATTGAGGTCAATGTGATTTGAGCGGGTATTCGATTGAATAAAGTTTCGGGTTTTTATTTTTCCTCTTCTTTTAATTTCACTTATATTTGATGTACATGTTAAATTCTATATATGTTACATAAATATAATTGTAAATATTTTTGTTTTAGGTTTCACTTCTATTTGGTTGTTTATTTAGCACGATATCATTCCAATTGCAATTGTTAGAGAGTCATGAATATTTATTATTCTTTTTATTTGATGTTTTGATGTAAATATTATTTATTATATGATAAAATTATAATATTTTAAATATTTTATATTGTTATTAATTTTATATTTGTATGACAATTTAATAATTTTTTTATTAATTGTGGTTATTATTTATATGTGAAATATATGAAAAATAGTATTAATAAAAATAAATGAATTTTTGTTATTTTAAATTTCTATTATTATAATTTTTAGAGACATAGTTGATGTAAAATTATAAATTATATAGTGTAATATATTTAGGAATTATTTTGCAAATTTAAAAAATTTAATAACTATTTTATAAATTTATTATTTAAAAGGTATCTAAATTGACTAATACCAATATAGTATCATACCGTACTAGAACTAAATTCGATATGAATACCGATGTATTCATAACATTGGTTCAAACTCCCATATTAAATTTGCAAGAAATTGTTTCCCAATTTATCAAAGTCATACTTCTCCCCTACTCCCTAAATTTCCACTAGTTTAACAATAGACCGAGGCCATGACTAATAAATATATAGAGAAAATAAAACACAATTTATCAATTGAGCTCTTCTAGTATAAGACAGATTTTGGATAGCCCACTTTTAATTCCAAGTGTAATTTTTTCATCAAATTAAAATAATATATCTTACTCCATTTAGTTGAGAAAATAATATTTATTTGAAAAAGAATTAAGATTGAATCTTGTAATATTTAAGATTTCCGATTTTAACTCTATTGAAGTTTTCAAGATTAGCAAATAAATCAGTCATTGAAAAAATTTTAAAAGCAGACTGCACAATCTGAATAGATACAATAAAAATTTTACAAAAAACAGATTTTTTTATAAAAATCATTAACTCATTAATAAAATAAATATTAATAAATTGCATATCCTTACATAAAAGATAAAATCCAAAATCTTTTTCCCGAACAGTAAGTCGACTTTTCATTTTCTCTAAAAATAAATTTAATTTTTGTAAATACATAAAACTTAATAATCTACTTTAAAATATTTATAGAATTTGTGTAATTTTATAATAGTTTAGTTACAATTAAAAGATTGAGAAGGATGTGATCAAGTTTCACTATCATAATAATAAGTTTAATGCATATTTTAAAATTCAATATGTCTTTAATAAATATTGAAATAACTTATTTAAGTAATTTATGTTAAATAAAATGAAAATTATTATATTTATGCAATTTTAAGTTAAATAAAATAAAAACATGAGTTGCAGACAAAGTTCAATTTTCAAGTCTGAAACTCCGATATGTTTAAAACAAAAGTTATTCATCGTAAAACAATCAATTTCATTTTATATTTACAACCCTTGTATCATAAAAGAATACGAATTCCGATAAATGAAGTGTCAATGTAGAGCTTCCGTGCAATGAAAGTTTTCATGCTAAGCTCATCTAAGAAAAATCTGTAGAGCTTGAATCTTGAAGGAACTGGGGCAAGGAAGTTCATTTTTATCTCATCTTCTGGCTACTGCTAGTGTAAAACACAATCTTTTGTCAGCTTATGAGATTGTTGTAGTTTTTTCTCCTGTGGAAACTTACTACAACTTTAAGTCTCTTTTAATTGGAAAGCATCTTATTCCAACTCTTTTAAGTCTTCCGTACTTCGGAATTTTCTGTTTGATTATTTTCAACCAGAAGAGGAGAAACTGATATACAAGATCTATGTTTTCCAAGAACCGAAAAGGGTTCGAGTTTGTAGCCGTCATCCAAATAATCCTGCAAAAAAGTGAACAAAGAGAAAAACCAAATAAGATAATGTAATGAGTAGATTGAGACCAAATAATAGTGGGAGGAAAGGATGGACCAATGAACACTCTGCTTGCAATTAATGGAGAGGATCAGGGAGTTGAACTATGTCGTCTTACCAAGTGACAATGATTTTGGTATGTTCTCAAAACACTCTTCTCCAGTATCACTTCTGCACCTTCTGAAAGAAGGGGGCAGTCATTAGTCTCAGGATAATTCTTACTGTAATAGATTCTAAAAAGTGACACTGACTTTGAGGATACGATAAATTTTAGGCCACTCTGCTCCGGTCACCCTTTTGCACACTTCTGAAAGTAGGGGAAAGTCGTGAATCTCCAGGTGCTTCAATTTGGAGGGATGTTGCATTGCTTCAGGAAGATACTTCAGATTCTTACAGTAATGGATTCTAACAAGTGACATTGATTTTGGGGATGTGCGAAATCTTAGGCCACTCTGCTCCGATCTCCCTTGTGCACCTTTCAGAAAGAAGAGGACAGTCGTGAATCTCCAAGTGTTTCAATTTGGAGAGGTGTTGCATTTTTGAGGGAAGATACTTCAGATTCTTACAACAATGGATTCTAAGAACTTGAAGAGATGAAAAATTGGCCAGCCACTCTGGCAAAGCCTCCACTTGGCTGAAATTCGCTATTTCCATCATCTTTAGGCTAGTAAGGTGTTGAAGCTCGTAAGGAAGGGACATGAGTTTGTCCCAACCAATTATGCACAGGTTTTCAAGGGATGCATGGAGACCTTGGATTGAATTCAGACCAGGGAAAACCTCCAATTCCTCAGAGAAACAACCAATTAGTAATGTTTTCAACTGAGTGAGGTGGCATAAGCTGTCCCCTATAAAATTTGTCAACTTTGGACACCTCGTTATTTGCAGATCAGTAAGAGAATGTAATTCTCCTAGATTTTCAGGAACAGAAGTCAGGTCTGGACACCATATTATCCTCAGACTTACCAAAGACTTTTGAACTGGGAATCCATCAAACAAATACTTCAAACTGTAACAATATTCAATTGTCAGCCGCACAAGAGCAGAAAGATGTTTGAGTATCGGAATGCTTGTTAACTGGCCGCAGTACCTAACAGATAGCTCCTCAAGACAAGGAAAAACAGCAGGATGTCCGCCTTCACTTACTGTTGGCACGTTCCAGAAAACAAGGTTATACATACCATCCAAAGACAATGTCTTTAGTGCTGGAAATAATGGTAGTGTTTCTCTTCTGCTGTCTGCCTCTCCACTGTAAAATTCCTTCCCTATACATCTCACATTGTCCATCTGCCATATCTCCAGAATTTTAAGGCAAGGAAGATGTCCCAGTGTTGGGAGTTGTTCACACTTATCACAGTCAAACAACCTCAGCTTCACCAAATTGTTGAGTGAAAAAGAATCATCATGAGTGGAGATTCTCATTGACAGCCAGGGAGGAAAATTTTCACCCATATAATTATGGATTTCTAAGCTTTCTATATTCTGGTGAGGCTGGAGGCTGTTAAGCACATCCTCGTAATTGCTACAGGATCTTCCAACTCTCCATACAAGTTTCAGTGCAGATAACTTTGTTTTACCGCATATATTTGCTTTCTCTGCTTCCTTTCTGTCTCTCACTAGATCAAGATTGATGATCGTCAGTTCACCTCTAAGGTCATTTAAGCATTCAAGTTCTGCAATTTTTTTACCCTTATTTGGACCAATAACAAACAATGGCAGTGTCTGGAGATTACTTAAACAACCCACTTTACATGGCATCTGCTGCTCAAAAGAAAAATAAAGATGCCTTAAGCTGAACAAATTTGTCAACTTTTTAGGAACTGCCCCAAGCAGTTCGCATTCAATGAGTCTCAATGTTTGTAGATTGTGGAGAGCTGTGATGGATGCAGGCAATTTCTCAATATGAGTTCTTGAGAGCTCAAAGTATCTCAAATGTTTTAGCTTGCCAATTGAATGCGACAACTCTTTTATATCAGAACCGTACAAGTATAGAGTCCGCAAACTTTTCCAGTTCCATGTCTTGGAAGAAAAATGTATAACAGATGTCGAGAAAAAAGAACGCAATCTCCTAGGACGGTCTTGTGAAAACGCTGAGGCAGGTTTTGCATCACATATCAGATTTAGATGACTGGGAAAAGATACCTCAGATTTTGCAATAGATAGTGCAAGATTATACAGAAGATCGTGCATCTTACAACTTCGAATATGGCCCAACTCATCCCTTTGAACATCTTGGAAAAAAGAGTTGGAAAGCAAGTCCTTGAAGTACTTGTTGCCTAAATCCTCAATCATCATGTTACTGCCCTGCAATGGTTGAAGAAAACCTTCAGCCATCCAAAGCTGAACCAATCTTTCCCTTTCAATGATGGAATCCTTTGGGAAAATTGAACAATATGCAAAACATCGTTTCAAGGACAACGAAGGCAAGCGATCAAAACTGAGTTTTAATATGCTCAAAATTTTATCATTTTCCTGAAGTGAATCCCAAATTTCACTATTTTTAATTGACAACCATTCGCATTTCTCTTTTCGGAAGCGCAATGCTGCACCCAAGACTCTTACAATCAGTGGGATTCCTCCACACTTGTTGACAATACTCCGTCCAATATCCTCCAAGTCACAATCTACAGGTTCATGTTCATCTTCAAATGCTGTTTGCTTGAATATGGACCAACAGTATTCCTCAGATAGTTCCCTCAAGCTGTAACTTACTTTTGTTTTCATAATTGCAGCAACTTCATCACTACGAGTAGTTGCAATGATACAGTTCCCTACACAACCACTAACACGTAACAAGCAGTCTTTCAAATCGTCCCACCTTTGTGAGTCCCTATTCCACACATCATCAAGGACAAGCAAATATCTTTTTGCGAGCTGCCCATCTTTTCCCTGCAACTCTTGCTTAAGGCTTTGAATTATTGTGTCCAAGTTTTCAAGCCCACTGTTTCTTGTAGACAGAGATTCAAGCATCTCTCTTAAAATCCTTTTAACATCAAAGTTTTGAGACACACATACCCACATTCTTACAGAGAAATGCCTCTTCACGTCACCATCATCATATAGTAACTGGGCCAAGGCAGTCTTTCCAACACCAGCAATTCCCACAAGCGGCAGGATGGAAAGCTCTTGATCTTCTGAGCCAGCCAACAACTTTACTACCTCCAAAACATCGTTTTTCCTCCCAACAATTCTTGATTTATCGATGTGTGAGTGGGTCTCCCTGCTTTCAATCATTTGTGGCCTAGTTTCTAAAACTCCTACTTGAAGCCCATAAACAATTGCATCTTCTTTGATCTTTTGCAATGACAAGCTTATTTGCTTGATTTTATGAGAAAGTTTTAAATTGAAGGCAACCGGATTGGATGACGAACAGAAATCACTTACCTGTATGTAATTATCTTTTAGATATAAGAAAAATCAGAAATGAAAATTAAAGCCCTGCATAATGTTAGGAAATAATTCAAATAGGAATTTGTTGTATAGATTTAACATCTAAGCTCCATTTACCCATATATCCTTTTCCATTAATGTCAATCCAGATATTATTACCCACTGCATACCCTCGTAGTATAGACCATGGATAAAGGATAAACAAAAGTCCAGTCATTTGAATGAAGATTACGATAAAGAAGTGTTCTCACAATAATCTGAATATAATACAATTAATTCTTCGAACTAATCTCTGAAAAGTTAGATGATGGCTTAAGCAAACAAACTCTAATGGCAAGCATATTTAGTTACAGTTTACACTACAGGCTGACTCACTTCATTTCCTACACATGAGCACTTGCAGCCCAACAAAAATCAAGCATTTTGATCTTAAATAAAATCAGTTGTGGAAGGAATTAAGTAGTCAAGCTACTGAAATCAGAAGTTTGATTTTTATTTCATTCATCTTCTGAACTTTGAGACCATGTTGAGACAAAGACAAGGCAACTGGGACTTTCGGTAAGAAGAGAAATTACAAACCTTTGCTCTTAGTGGCTTTAGAGTGATCCTCTTCACCTTTCTTCTGAGCAGCTCGTAAGCAAAGTCGTCCAGCACATCCTCAGCATCGTAAGCTACAAGGCCAAGCTTCTGTAGCCAAATCTTGACAGACTCGTCCTTTACTTGTCTTTCTTCAGCATCTTGAAGAAGAGCTCTGATCATGGTAGATGAATCCTTGAGCCTTCCAAGCTCTTCGTGTAGTCCCCATGCAAGACTGATCTGTCCAGCAGCGAGTAAGCCCACTTTCTTCAGCACTTCCTGCAAAGCAAACGTAAGAAACTCGCCCATTACTTCTTTTTATCTCCTTTGTCGGATGGATCAGTGAGACGAAGTAGCTAATCAAGGTATCTGGAATGTGTGAGTTGTCGGGCTTAAATTTTATCTTCGGACCCTCTCGAAGTCAAGGCATAGTCTTGTTTCTTTATTATTTTGCCGAAGGTCTGCACTTCAAATGTTTCAAAATTAATGTTTTATAAATATTTGTCTGAATTTCGAATTAACATTAACTCTTTATTATAAAATTTTAATTTAATATTCTTGTTTTTTCTATAAATTCCTTTTTTAAAATGTGCACCTTACATAATAAATGGGTACAAAAATTTTAAAAAATATTGGGTAAATTATGAAAAAACTTGTGTATACAAAGATTAATAAGATCTCACGGCACCATAAATATTTACCACAACTGTTATAGAAATTAAAGTGGTAAAGAATTAAGGAGACAATTATAGACATATGTATGGTATATGTACATCGAAAACTTTAATAGGCATCTGGAGTAATTAGGCAAAGTTAGACTTGGGTGTGTTTCTACATTGCCTGAATATCTGTAAGACACTTGGGTTAGATTCTATCAATCGATTGTGTCAAAATGTCCAATCGATGATAATTGTATGAGCGAGACTTTCAACGGATGGATCCTACTAGTAAGGGATAAACCCATGATTAATATGCTAGAAACTATAAGCACAATGATTATAGAGATGCATATTGAAAAGAGGGTATACACATGTTCATGAAAATCAACGTGCCCTTATAAGAACGTATGATTAAGTCTTGCAATTTATTAGGGAAGTGACCTTTCGGCCATTGGATGATTATGAGCAAATACGTCTACCAAGTGATGTCAAAAAGACTAAAAATTAAGAAAAAGATATAAGAATGAATCAAAGAAAGTACCAAAGATGTAGTAAAAAGGTCAAGTACATAAATGTAGGAAATATAGTTCTTTTAGACATATCAATAGAAAGTGTAATATAATAAGACCTAATGAACAATATGTCAATTTAAGTAACTAATACTTTATTATCATTTTTATTATCTATCTAATTATTAACTTTAACATTATGCACATTGTTTTGTATGTTGAAACATCTTCACTTAAAAGGCCAATAGGCTAGTTAATATTAAACTCAATATGCATATTGGTTAATAGGATGGTCAATATCAAACTTAATATGCGTGTGGATTAACATTTTGGTTCACAAGTTGCTAGTTACTACAAACACGACTGAAAGGAAATATAGACAGGTTGATCCAAGATTTGTCTTGTCATTTAAACCAAGATGTCTTGGGCTTAATAATAAGCCTAGTCTCACTCTAAGACAATTATAAGATACACGGAGCAATAATTGGGACTAGCGGCCAGTAAGTTGGCAAACTGACAATTAATGTATTTTGTAAGTAAGGTATCGTTATATTTTGCATCTGCTGTATTTTATAACTATGTATTATATTTGTAAACCAAATAAAAGAACATGTTTATTTTGCAAACCAGTTTAATAAATAGGTTTATTTTGTAAACCAACTAAATGAACATGTTTACTTTGTAATATGGCAATTGATGTTTACCTAAAGTTGACACATTAATGTATTTTGTAACTATATCTTATATTTGTAAACCAACTGAATGAACAAGTTTATTTTTTAAACCAACTTAATGAACATGTTTTTTTTCGCGAACCTACTAAATGAACATGTTTATTTTGGAATATGATAATCGATGTTTGCCCAGATTTCATGCATTATATTTGGTGTGTTTTGTAACTTTATCTTATATTGTAAACCAATTGAATGAACACGTTTATTGTGATGAATCTGTATAATTATTGATAATAATGGATAACATTGGATTTAATAATAAAAAGAAAATTTACATTCATACTAGTCATACTAAAATTTTATAACCATGTACACTATAAGAAAAATGTCATTTAGCAATGGAAATTGTAAACTTTCTGTCGGCAAATCAAGTTAGCGACGGGCTTTACTGATGAACAAAGGTGTCGTAGAAACGGCCGTAGGTAATAATTACCGATGAAAAATATAGTTCTGTCTGTAAATTTACCGACGGATATTTAATTTTCTGTCGATAAATATACCGACAATTTTTTGATGTTGACCATCGGTAAATATGCCGACGGTCTATATGATTCTATTGGTAAATTTACCGATAGTAAGTAGTTTTTCATCGATAAATGATGTTAATTTTATCGATGAAACAACAAATTTCCGTCAATAAATTTTTTTTATAATATACCGTCAATAAATTCTATTTCTATTCTTATTTTGTCGTTCCAATTACTTCGTTGTTGGTTACCAAACAAGACCTTATTGCTTAAAATAGGAAATGATGGAATGAATTCTAAACATTGGATCACCTTAATTTGGGTTCATATGTGTCTCAAATCATCCATAACATCTCAAACTCATTCCACATATAGTAAATAATTAGAATATTAAAAAAGAACATAAAAATTCATCAATGATTATAAGAATATTCTAAACAACAACACAAAATCAAAACCTCATTTGCATTCACACAAAATCCAAAGGTATCATAATCGTATTATTAAAGCAATATATATGGTAAACATTTGTTGGACGACTAACTTGGATGGATGGACAACTTCAGACTACAACGAAGCGACGCTCTTTAACACAATATAGGATCTACGAAAAAGAATATAAAATATTCAATATAAAACACTTGTTCTAATATTTGTCAAGAAAATAAGATCAATTGCATTAGTTAAATTTGATAGCATTTCTCGATCCTTTATTAAAATTTAAGAATAAGAATGAAAATGAGAATGAGAATGAGAATTTGTTTGAATTAATAAAATTTAAGATAAAAAAAGAAAAGAAATCAACCTCTACTTTAAGGATCCCAAGCTAGAAAATAACCCCATATATTATGTTATAAGAAGTTTAAAGCATTAAATGGAAACATCTTACACTTTACAACAAACTAGTATGGTATAAAGAAAGAAAATACAATGGAAATGACTATAAGCATAATGATAGAAAAAATATTCTAACAAAATTCTAGGTAGTCTATAGTTTAGTATACTTATAAAACATGTTGCTTACCTAAACATTAAAAGGAAGGATGCTATAAGAGAAGTAATTTGGAAATATTTCATCTATTACACACTTAAAAATATTTCTTTGCTTATGATTTTTCTACTTCTAGAAGTAAAATGAAAGAATATGAGTAATAGAAATAAGGAGTGTTTTATATTTATACCAAGCTATTAAAGGCTACATAATTTATAATTATGTAGAAAGTAGAGCTCGAGTGATGAGATGCAAAAATGGTTAAATATTTTAATTAAATTTAAAGAAAGAAATGGTATATAAGTTTGCAAGGTCAAAAACAAATATGTTTCCTCTTCAACGGTATAAAGAAGTTCAGTAATAAGATTTTATAGATGAAACATAGATTTGTAATTAGAGTGATAAGGCCTCTAGTTAATAGTTATGAGAACAAGCATTTAAAAGATTTTATGATTGCTTATAGATAAAATAAAGTATTTAAGCAATCCAATAAAAGTTTTAGAATAAAAAAATTTTAAGAGGCAATAAAATGTATAAGTAGTTAGTGCAATAAAAGATGAAAATAAGTGAAAAAAATATCCGGTCTCTATATCATTATGAAAATTGATGATGACTAACATCTTATCTCGGTCCATAATAATAATAGAATAGAAGATGATAAAGAGTATGTGGATGTTTTTAACAAGAAAATAGATATAGAGTTTGATATGTTAGAGGACTATTAGTTCTTGAGGATGAAAAGTGTATAAATTTATCAATAACAAATTTAATACGGATAAGGCTAAGTTATTTTAAAGGTTCACAAACAACTAATTTTATATTTCTTAAAAGATTATTTGATTTAATTGTACTATGTAACCATTTATAATGTGTTCTAAATAAGTTATTCCATATGAACTTATGAAATACTAAAGATATTAGCAAGGAAAAGGTATATTTAACCTCTTGTATAGAAGTTTAATTGGAATCCTACTTTACTTAACAATATAAATGCTTGATTTGATATATTTTGCAAGCCTTT
>JAOTJB010000005.1:7634741-7651336 GCA_027123815.1 Erythroxylum minutifolium
CTAACCTCACCTATAATGCATTCAATTATAAGTGATAAGTTAATCTAACCATTGTTCGAGGTATTAAAGTTAGGCCTTTACGTATATGATGAAGTAAACTTCTTTGTCCTTGATATTCATGAATTAACATGAACTATTATTCTTTATTATTTCGGATTAAACAATTTGCTTATAAGGTTATACATTTTATTTACAAATCCGTTGCTATGTTAAAATGCTCTTTTTTATTTTGATTTTGGTTTAGTGTCTTTCCTACTATACTAAACTTGGAATTAGAATGATTTGTTCTAAGAGACATTTCATTAAACAATTTATAGGCAACTCGAATTATCTCTAATTAATAACAAAATAACTACATTTGTTCATTATTTACCAATAATAACACATTTAAACAATAGATAAACCAACAATTCAACAAAAAAATGCATAAACTAACAATCACAACCAAACCCACCACCCAACACCCACCCACGGTATACATATATATAAGCATCTAAGACCTTTGTTTTTTGGAGAAAAAATAAACTCAATAGAGATGTTACTTGAAAATGATGCACGATGAACCAAAAACTAAGAAAAAATCGAGGATGGAAGTAACGAAATCACAGAGAAGACGTCGGAAACAAAAACAGCAGAGGTGGGGGTTGGGTTAAAAACTATGATCAAAAAATGACGTCGTTTGGATTAAAACTAGACGACGTCATTTTATTTATGAACAATTCAGCTTTTATTGACGGAAAACTTGTTCCGTCGATATTTTACAGACAAAAAAGTGGTTCCATTGGTATTCAATTTCTCCATATTTCCCGCCAAGTGTTGCTGCCTAATTTTGAGACGGAATTCGAAATTCCGTCGCTATAGTACGATGGAAAACTCGCGGGTGTATTTTTCCTCTACATTTACCAACTAATGTTATGTCCGTCGATAAATTTGTCAACATTATCGACAAAATGTCTATTTCCGTCGCTAATTACTGACGGAATGTGTTTCGTCGGCAATGTATTTTTTTCTTGTAGTAGTGGAAGATGAACAATGAAACAAAACTGAAATAAATCCTACAATTATATTAAATAACATCAACCTCATCTCCTTTTTCTCTCTATTCAACATCTTAATGTCTTACTTCATAATTTTTAAGTGCTTATCATATTCCTTTGTATCATTTATGCTTCTCCTTCTTTCAAACTTTTTCACTCTATAGAACAAATATGTCCTTGTCTATCTTGATTACAAAACTATATAATGTCAATTGACAATGTGAAACACAATTTCAAAACAAACAAATTATTAACGGAGTCTATATATTAGACTATAACTTGAGACATAAATATAATCTTATAGGAATCAAATTATCAATCAGGTAAGCACACAACTAAATGATATTCATGTTAATAAGTGAAATGTTAGGTTTTGATCAACAACCTATACCTATGATTTTTTTTCAAATAAAAAATATAATTTTATAGACTTTAGCAAAAGTAGATATCAAAAGAGTTTGTCATTAATAATATGATTAGAAATTGGCAGAGAAACATAGAAGAACACGAATCAACGATATCAAATTAGGAAGTGAAGGGATTAAGTTAACCAAGATATAATAGAGAAACCACACCAAATATAGGAAGAGAGAAGCCAAGTACTAAAAATTACAAGTGGAATAGAGAAGAGCAAACTAGAAGACAAGTTTCAATGACTGCCAGAGCAACAAAGAAACAAAGATGAGAAGAAGTTTGGAGGATTGCCAGAGGAATAAAAATGCAAAGAGAGATTATGTATTGAGAATTTGAGGAAGTCAACATCATTATTTCTTTTGAACTAGACTGAGAATTAGATGGAAACATTTTGGTGTTTTCGAAACTGTCGTCTGGCTTGAGAAAAACCCCTATCATTGTTATCTGGTTCATTGCCTATAAATATATTTTTTAATTTTTTGGACTCTACTTGTCATATAGATGTACATATAGCAACGAGTCCACAGAAAAAATCAAAAATACTATATATGATTTTTGTAATGGTAGGATTGGCAATTTTGGCAAGTGGCCTACCGGAACAACAAAAACGACGTAATTTTGTCAAAAATGACGTTATTTTGTAAATTTTTTATTAAAAAATAAGGATGGGGCAGGGCAGGCCACAGATCGCCCAGTCCGCCTAGCTCCGACCTACGGGCCATCCAATGGGGGGTAGGACCGGGGCAAGGGCCGTTGACATCCCTATGTAATGGAGAGCTAACAAAGATGTTAAGTTGGGTTTCAAATTGAAAATTTTGAAATGTTGGGGTTCTTTTTGAACATATTAAAACTTTTGAGTTTAAATTGGATTATGGTGAAATATTAAGACTTAATTTAACCCTTTTGTCCTTTTTAGGAAAAAAGTTTTATTTTATTATTCTTAAGCTTTTGACCTTTAACTTTTCTTTTATCATATTAACCTCAAACTTTTACATTTTTCATAATTAATCCTAATTCTCAAATAGATAAGGAAAGTGTTGTACATAACAAAACTAAAAAGAGAGATGACCTGCACATTTTAATTTCATCTTTATTATTAAACAATATGAGTGTAGACAATAATAATTCAATAGAGAAATAAGGAAGCAACGAATGTAACAAAGTTTTTGACGAGCTATACAATCTCTTTATTGTCCAAATTTAAGAACATTTTAGTAATGGTAATGTATGTCCATATGTTCAAAGTCAAAGAGATTGGCAAGGAGCATATTAGTTACGTGGAGCTCAACTATGATAATGATTGTAGCATAACATATATGAAGTTGTAAGAAATTTTAATCAAAAGTTCAAGGCATAATAAATATATTTGTAACGTAGAAAGCCAATTTGCATCAAAAAATAAGATTATCACAACTTTTGGCTATATTTGGTATTGGATCTTTTGATAAGACTTTGTAATGAAAAAAAATAGTTTGTCCCCAAAAAAATCTAATTAAATATAATTCAAACATTACTTCCTAAAGCACAAAATTTGACTCACTTATTTTGAGTGATTCGAATCACAATAATCTCAGTTCATTCCAAAGACACTAGATGAAAGAATTTGATTATAAAATTTTAGATACATGATAATTAAATTATTGATAAGAGGAAAAGTATTTATAAATTTTTTTCTATCTTTTCACATATTAAAAAATGAATTTTACTTTCATACAGAATTCTTATGATTTTCTCACTTATGTTGTTTTTAAAAATAATACCTTATATATTATAGTTTTTTAAACTATTAAAATTGTCTTGGTTATTAAGTAGTTATCATAATGTGTAATTGATTATCCATATTTTTATAGGTGTTTCATGTATTATCTCTCACTCACATATGATGAGATTAATTGATTAGAATTCTGTAATTCTCATATTTGTCTAGTAATCCATATGACCAATATATGACAAGATTTTATTATTTTAAATTTGTTAGAAATATATAACACCTTAATTAATAAATAGATCCTTGAGTAGATTTTATATGATACACTCTAAATCATATCTCGCATCCTTATTTTTGTTTGATTTTATTTGTTTCATTAAGTCATAATTGTATTTAACTCTTTCTTTAAGAGACAATGGTCATGTTTGAATACATTTTTTATATGAGTTACCAATCAAAATAATCTTCTCTTGTTTTAAATTTTCTAAAATTGTATTTAATTTAGAATTGTTTTAAAAGATCACATAACACATGATCCTTTAGTAATACTTTAAAGTAACAAACATTAAATTTAATTTTTAAGAATTAAATAAGAGTTAAAAGGGTATATTATAGGACTCATGACTCATTTAACCTCTAAGGTCTCATATAATATAATTTAAGATCTTATGACTTATATTAATCCCTTTTCATAATCGATTTTACATATATTGTAGGAGTCATATGATATAGTATTAACTTCTTTTCATTTAAAGTGTTCTTCTATTCATAAGATGGCATATAGATATTGGTACAGATATATTTAGTGTCCAACTTGAGTTTCTTTGTATACTATAAACTCATCTTTTTAAAACTCATATCTGGTAACTTAAGACAAATATAGTAACCATTTAATCACTTCAAACCTGTTTCATCTTATTTTTATTATTTAAGGTGGAATTTATGGTTTAAGCTTCCTGCACTCAGTTATCACCTAGATGATAAATTTTAAAGTTATATCATCTCTATTTGTTACAAATACTAGAGGAGATTGCCTATGTGAGAGGGTCAATCTTCTATTTGTTTAACATACCCTTTGATTTGTATTCAAATATTTCATACAAAGCAAACATACATTAAAATCAAGTATTAAATAATATTTATCACATAATAAACAACATCAATCCATATAGTATAGTGAGGCATGATAACATAACGATAAACATATATTTATAAATATTTATTAATATTATCTCAATATCTAAACGATCTTAGTAACTTCATTTGCCTAATGTATGTATCTCTTTGAATCAACTTTGTCATTAAGTTTGCCAAAATATCATGTATAAATATATACTTCATGTTTACTTCACCTTGTGTAATTATATCTTTCATGTAATTATACTTGATAGTTATATATTAAATTTTACAATAAAGATTGAAATCTTTTATAAAAAAGATTGTTACTTAATATTGGACCATATTTAGCGACCCTTAGATGAACTAAGAAATGTTTAAGCTAAATAGTTTTATTTACAATAAATTCAACTTCTATTATGGATAAAGTAACACAATATTATTTTTCGCTTTTCCATGATAATGCACCTTTATTGAGTAATAAAAAATTAAGAGGTAGATTTTGTCTCATTTAAATTTTCTCCCTAATTTGCATCCACATAACCTTTTACACATAGATCATTATCTTGATAGCACAATGCATAATTAGCAATACCCTTTAAATTACTTAATATTCTCTTTATATAAAATATGTTTGAACTGAATTTGACTAATATTTTCTCACTATTCTTAGAGCATAATAAGTATCTAATCGTGTATACATCCTTGCAAATATGATACTTCCAACCAGATTAGAATAGGAAAATTTCTTCATTTATTCCCTTTTTTATAGTATTATTGGATAAATCTTTTGATTGGGACCTTCACCTTTAATAATATGATTATCAACTGACTTGATTTTTACATACGAAATAGTTAAATGATTTTTTAAATATATGTCGCTTACAAAAGAGACAATGTTCTTTTCTAAACAATCTCTTAAAATCTTTACTCCAATGTTATATGTAGCTTTACTCATATGTTTCATTTTAAATTTGAATAATAGCCAATTTTTTATTTGCTTAAAAAACTCATAGTCGTTACAAACAATCAAACTATATTCTACGTATAAAGATAAAATAACAAATTTATTTTAGATCTTTGATGTATATATAATGGTTTTCATCAATTATTTGAAAATTATAGTAAATAATTACATTATAAAAATGAATGCACCATTATCTTAAGGACTACTTTAGGCTTTTAATTGATTTTAACAATCGATATATTTTTTATTCTTGGACTGTCTTAATGAAACATACAAGTTATTCTATATAGATTTCTTCATTTAATTCTTTGTTAAAAAATAGTCTTTACATCCATTTGATGTAATTCAGGATCCAGGATGGCTATTATATCCATGATTAATCAAAATAAAACAAATCTCACAATTATTAAAGTTGTCCCTCCATAATCAATTCCTTCATATTGTTTATATCTTTTAGCTATAAGACATGCTTTATATATTTTGATATTGTCACCAACCTTTTGTTTTACTTTAAGAACCCATTTGTTCATAATTTCTTTTTGCCCTTTAGGAAAATCAACCTAGTCTCACACTTGATTGGAGCTCAAAGAAGTCATTTCCTCTTTTAATGCTTTCATCCATTCTTCTTTAACATGATTAGTAAGAGTTATTTATATCTCTTGGCTCGCTTACTTTTTATGACATAACCATATGAAATTTCCTTTTAATTCAAAATGACATCAGAGAATTACTCCACAATTACTTGCACTTAAATAAGATTCATAAGATCCCAATTTATTAATGTCCTGAATACTCCCACTTGGATTAAATACAATAGATGAATTCATACTAGGTTACAATCTTAATTAATCTTAAGTTAATTTTTTATTTTCTAGATTGCTCCCACTCAAATGGAGTCTCTCTACACAAAATCACTTTGATCATAAGTTTTGTATAAAAACAGGTCTTTTGCTATTTCACCCTGCTTTGGAAAGTCATTTTCTAAAAATATGACATTTTATCGTTCAAATTTATTTACTCCTTGATACTTTATTCGCCTATTAATACATATCCTTTCGAGTGTTTAGAATATCTAATATAGGTTCTTTTTTTCTCTATGGCCTAGTTTTCTATTTTTTTAAAGACATCTTGAAAATAGGCAACACACCCCATATTCTTAGGTTTTTCATACCATGTTTTCTATTTGTCCATAACTCTACGAAGTATTTATAATTAATTTTGTAGGCACACGATTAAGTATATGAGTGGCTCCCCAATAGCTGATAGGTAAATTTGTTTATGTCATTATATACCTAATCATATTTAGAATGCTTTATGTTTTTGTAATGCCATTTTATTGGAGTTCAAGGAATATTCATTTTTCTTTCTATTCCTTTTTCACGTATAATGTCTTAAGCTTATCATACAAGTATTCTATCCTTAATTAGTTCTTCAAGCTTTTATCTTTCTTTATTGATTGGTTTCCACCAAATTTATATATTTTATGAATTATTTTAATGCTTTTAATTTATGAAAAATTAAATATGATTAAACCAAGTATAGTCGTTTATAAAAGAGATGAAATATACACCCATGTCTTATCCTCACAGTCATTGGACCATAAATGTATAAATGAATAATTATAATGGATAAGAAACTCATGTTCCCTTTTTAAGTGGCTTTCTTGCCATTTTACTAGCTAAACCATAAATGCTTGAATGAATAATTAAAATGGATTAAAAACTCATGTTCCCTTTTTAAGTGGCTTTCTTATCATTTTACTAGCTAAATAATGTTCATAAATAGGTAAATCTATTTAAATTCCTAAAAGGCCTTTTTTAACTACTTGACTTATGCAATTTTGACTAATATGACATAATCTAGTATGCTATAAAATCACATAGTGATTGAAAATTACTAGATGATATATAAATCAGAAATACCTTATATATAGTATAATAAAAACATCCAACATAAATCTATAACAATAACAAATAGTTCCAAGATAAAAATTCATTCCACTTATGTGGAAGTTTACATTAAATCCAAGTTTAATATACCAACATAAAAATAAGACTTTTTCAAATCTTTGGTGTAAACAAAACTTTATATAGGATTAGGGGTCAATCACTAAGCATGTCTAACTTATATATGACAATCCATAATATAATAACTCTTAAGTTGTCACCTAAATAATCCATTACGTTCCATATGGGATTTTATGGAATTCTATGAATCATATCCTTTGTTTCATGGTTTATTGCTTATGAGTTTGCAATCCACTCATATAACTCCTATTTAGTAGTAAAAGCAGTTTTTTATTCATCACCTTCTCACATCTTAATCTAGTGATGCTCACATTTCAAGTCAATTTTTTAAAATATGCAAAAACCATACAATTCATCAAGCATATCATCTAATATAAAGAAAGGATGTGGATACTTTATCATTATATTGTTGATAGCTCTGCAATCAGCACACATGCAGTAACTATAATCCTTCTTAAGCATTAAAAGTATTAGAACTATATAAGGACTCATGCTCTCCCTCATGTACCCTTTAGTCATCAACTATTTTACTTGTCTTTATATCTCTTTTTTTCCCCTAGTGATTAATCCTGTAAGTGGGTCAATAAAGTTAATTTGATGCTTGATCCCTCTAATGAGTGGTAATCTATTAGGAACATTGTCATCCAACACATCCTCATACTATTGAAATAAGGAAATACAAACACTAGATAAATATGTATGGAGCTCTTTAATATTGACATAAGTCTCTTTATATAAAGTATAACCATAAGCTTATTAGTAGGGATGGCAATGGGTCAGGTAGTGCCAAAGACTACTCGGGCCCTAGCCCAGATTGATTTTATATATTTTTTAAAAATTTTCAAAATGACTTTGTTTCGGACAAAGCGACATCATTTTGTCATTATCTGTCGGGCCTCAGACCGGGCCAGAAAACCAAGCCTGACCGAGGCCCAATTAACCCGAGCCTGGAGTGTGGTCGAGTCCAATCGCCTAACCTACTTATTAGTATGAAATGCATTCCTAATATTACTCCTTTTTATATAGTAACTCATTTGTTCTTGGTTTTTTCACTATTAACTCTCTATATTGTTTAAACTCTTACTTTCCCTCTCTTTATCTCTCACAAATAACTCTCTCTCTTTTGAATTCTCACCCTTACTCTCTTTCTTTTCTCTCTAGCTCCTTTTTTCTTTATTTTCTACTTTTAGCTTTAATTAGTCCTCAGATATTTGCTTAGGAGTTAAATGTATAAGAGTAATGGGTTTGCCTTCCTTTAGAAAGGCATAGTTATTCTTGAAAGTATTATATGTAACCCTCTAATCATATTGCCATGGTCTTCCCAATAGTATGTGACCTTTTTGCATAGGTACCACATTATAAAAGACTTCATCATTATTCACCTTGATCTCCCCATATTAATTAAACCACTGAAGTTTGAACTAATTTAGATGCTTCACAATAATAAATCTTTTTTCTATATAAAAGAAGTACTTGATATGTTAGTGTAACTCCCTCTAGCAATAATCATAATACATACCTTGTTATGAATATGAAATCTTATATAGAAGATGGTCTCCCTTTACTATTCTAGCTAATCCTCTTTAATTTGAAAACTTAATGTCCTTCTAGTAATAAACACCTCGCCCTCAGTATCATATTCCAAACCCTTATCACTATAATCATCAACAGTGTTATAACCTCCTTTTCCTATGAATCACTCTCACTACCACCTCTCCATCATTCCTACTAGTTATAACCCTTTTAGTTGGGTATTGTGACGCAATATGTCATATTCCTAAATAATAAAAGCATTTAGTGTCTATATTTGAGAGGGTTAAGAGTCAATCTTATCTTTTCCCTTATAATAGACACCCTTTAAGATTAGGTGACTTCTCGTTTACTTTAAAAGGACTCAGATAAGTCCTATCATCCTTTTTTTAATTAGGTCTCCAAGGGTTACTAGTACCAATGGGATACTTTAATAACTCTTTGAATTTTTGTTGCCTCTCCACCTTCATTACCATATGCACCATCTCTTCCAACTCTATATTGTGATATATCTTTAAACATTGGCTATATCTTACTTAACTCATTCAAGAACCTAGCCGTGGTCATTTCTCTATCCTCCTTTATATTGGCTCAGATCACGACTACCTATATATCCTTATGATAGTCTTCAACACTTTTTAATCCTTATATAAGACTTTATAACCTCTTATACAAATCTATATAATAATGACATGGCACAAATCTCTTCCTTATAAGAGCCTTCAATTTAGTCCAAGTCTTTATGGGTCACTCACAATTTCTTCTCATATTATTAACCATATTATCTTAACAAATGATGGCATAATCGAAAAGTCTACTACTACTATTTAACTTCTTCTCCTCATAGTTGTTATGGTAATTAAAGATCAATTCTACCTTTGTCTCTCACTCAAAATAAGCTTTATATCATTCTTACCTTTAAAGGAAGATACGGCCATCCTGATGGTATCAAGATTCTCATCCACTCCTTCTCCAATGATAGGCTTCCTTTTTTGCTTCCAATCATGCCTTCCTCGCTAAGCTCTAAACTTGTCCTCTTCAATCGTCAATTCCATGTTGACATCATAACATGTAATTTATCATTCTCCTCATTAAGCTTTGTTTGAGTGATTGGATTATACATATTATACCTCCCCTCGTTATGGTATTAGGGGTTGTCATCTCCTTTGTAATTTATCAATCTGATATGATTTCTTCTCTAGTATATCCCTCATCTTAGTATACATCATATTCATCCTTTCAAATTATTTTTGTATAGCCTGTATAAAGTATAAGTTATCTTTCTCCTCATTTAGTGATGAACTACCTTTAGAATACATATTTGAAAGCTACAAGAAAAGTTAATAAAAAAAATTTTCTCACACACTCCCTCATGTGCATAATTTGAAAGATGACAACCCATTTATGTTTAACTCTTTATTTGTCTTTTCCTAATGCTAATATCAAACTCTTTTGATTTTTTTCACCATTTACTTCTTTCATAAGTTATTTAAAGAACAAATAATCTCAAACAAAATGTTAACTTCGTAAAGTCCAAAAAAATCAAAAACTATTGGTCAAGAAGAGCAAATAACTCATGAGACAAACAAGAAATATGGAAATCAAATAAAATAAATGGATAGCATTTCAAAACATAATTGTAATGAGTTATTAAGGCCACCATTCATGCACCACTTCTCTTTCTTTTCTTTTTCTTTTCTTTTCTTTTCTTTTCTTTGATAAGATAATAATGCAAATAATAAGGTTTTAGAACAATCTTGATATGAAAAGTACAAAAAAGAATTGAACAAGGAAAATCCCTAACATAAGAAGAGATATAAACAAACTCTAAAATAAGATGATGACATGATTTGATTGTGGACTAAAACTTTAGAAACAAGAATAGAATGAAAAAGGATCTCAAAGAACATAAATTTTTTTATCAAAGGAATGTAGTAGAATTTGAACGATATAAATGATAGGTATAAATTATACTATGTTTCGCTAGATGGTTAAGTTTTTTTTTAAGAGTTTGTTAGATGATCATCATGTATATAGGCTTAGAATTATGTTATTGTTAGTGCTTGTATGTGTTCTAAGTGTTTGTATGGTTTAGAGTAAGAATTTGACCTTAATTTTATGTTTCAAGAAGTATTTGATGTGTTTGTGAGTGTATAGAAATAAGAGAGTAAGGAAAGTAAAAGAATTCAAATGAAAATGTGAACAAAACGAAGATATGAAGCAAATAAGGGATACATGGCTGTGTCTATGGCTATGTAAGTCTCTCAACTTGTGAAAATTGCAAATTTCAGTTTTTCCAACTAGCGAGTCCTTTTGGTTTGACTTTTTAGAGCTATTTTTGGAACCGAATGAAGTGGAGAAACCTTAGAAATAACTCTAGGATCCTAAAATACTATTTAAGAATGTGAAAGACATAAAAAAGGCAAAAGCCACAAATCAAATTGAATCAAAGTGGAGAGATCAAAAAGAGCATCAGGATATTTGAGCATTCCAGATCAAAGCATTAAACAATTTTTTTCTCTTTTCCTTTTTGTTTCTTTCGTTATCCTTGATGTGGAATTGGATTTCTAAGATGTTTATCATGTCTATGGACTTCTAAACTCAAATTAGGAATTATTTTGAATTCTTTTCGTGATTTTATTCATTGTTGATTTCAATACATATTCTAGTGTTGTGATAATTGTACAAGCTCATACTTTGACAACAAATCGAGAGAGTGAGTCAAAAGTAATCAGATTAGATTATGAAATGAGAGTTGGTGGTTTAATAAGTCATGTAATTATCAAATTAATGATCATTCGAAGAGAGATCTTCTGTAAGAAATTGATTATTCGATAGATAACTTCAGATATAATTGAAAACATTAGGAAAGTTTGGTGAATAGAGAGGATGCAAAATCTGGAATTTTCGAATTCAATTAGGGCTAATTAATTAGGTCTTAAAAGAGAGTAATCAATATCTTAAAAAATATAGGATCAACACATAATTAGATCAATAATAATTAATGGAACAAAATAATGAAAGAATAAATCCTAAGCATTCATCCTTGAACAACCTTCATTCAACTTGGTAGCTTAACTATTTTATTATTTATTTGTCTCGTTTATTTATTTGTTTTAATTTTTGTTATTTTTTTAATCAAATCAATTTCGTAATACCTTAGATAAAGTTAGGTTTAAATTGTTAGTTATTGCATAATCCTCGTGGGAATAATAACCTCTTATTCTATAAGATACAATCTGTATACTTACGGGTATTGAGAGTTTTATTATATATAAAACTTGCTTAACAAATTTTTATCGTCGTTGCTAGGGATTTTAGCATTAGAATGAATTAAATTCCTTTCATTTAAGTAATTGTTACCCTTTCTTGTGATCGCTATACTCAATCATAAGAAATTAAAAAAATTTCAAAAAAGAGAGTTTGGACGCAAAGTAAAAGACACATCAATCAAGACATCAGAAGGCAAGAATGAGGAATCCAAACAGTTAAATGCCAAAGAAGAGATTAAAAGAATAATGGTAGAGAAAACAGATCACGGAGAGCAAAGGATCCTTTTGAACTTCATGAGGCCAAGGTTCAATGCCTATCATCAAGGAATTACACGACTACAAGTGCAAGTAGCCCACAATCTATTACAAGAGATGATAAATAATAGTTGTCTTTGGACATCGGAAAAAAGTAGACAGTAGTCAACCTTCTTGGATCCAAAAGGAATGAGTGTTACAGATTCAATAACATCATTGAAGGCTAAGATCGCCAATCTAAGAAAGAAATTAAACAAACTGATAACCACCTCTTTCTCTCTATTGAAAGCAATTCAATACGGAAGTAAGCTATACAGACATGAGAGCTATATCACAGCTGATTGTTTCCCAGTGGAAAATAAAATGGGTCACTATTTAGTCAGGGAAGTAATCATTCTTATTTGAACACATAAAATTCAGAGTGGTATAATCACCCAAAATTTTCTTGGTCTAACAATGCAGGGACTCAGTTGAGTAATCAAGGTCCACCTAGATTCCAACAAGACAAGTCCAGTGCAATTGATTCAAAATTGGACAAACTCTTGGACAAGCTCATGAGTCTAGAAGGGCAATTCGAGCAAGTAGTAAAGATTCACACTTCTTCTATTCACAATCTAGAGATTTAAGTGGGCCAGTTGACCAATGCATTGTCTACAAAAAGTGGGGAATCCTTTTGAGAAATATGGAAGTAAATTCAAGTGAGCAATTAAAGGAGATCAAACTTAGGAGTGGGAAACAGCTAAAACAAATAGCGGATAAACAAGTAGAAAACAACCTTGTAAAGGATCAAGAGAAGAAGAAAAGGATGAAGAAAGAACGGGGATCATCCCTATGTTCCTCCTTTGTCTTATCCACCAAAAATACCATTGCCACAAAGACTTCAGAAGAACAAATTGGATATGCAATTTGCAAAGTTTATGGAAAAGCTGAAGAAATTGCAAATTCACTTGTCTTTTATGGAATCGTTGAAACATTTGCCCACATACGCAAAGTTTCTCAAAGACACCTTATCAAACAAGCGCACTTGGGATGGTGCACTTGGGATGACAATCAAACAGTCGCCATGACAGAAAATTATAGCTCCATAATTACCAACCACATGCTCTCAAAGTTGAAAGGTCCAAGAAGCCTCTCGATACCCCGTGTCATTGGTAATTTAGAATTTGAAAAATGTTTGTGTGACTTAGGTGCAAGTATTAACCTTATGCCTTTATTGATTTTTAGGAAACTGGGGCTGAGAGATATGAAGCCAACTTCAATGCTTATTCAGTTGGCAGATCAATCGATAAAGAAACTGTTTTCATGGTGGAAGATGTGCCTGTAAAAGTGGACAAGTTTATCATTCCTGTCGATTTTGTTGTGCTAGACTTTAAAGCAAATCGAAAATGTCCACAAATTCTTGATCTAAAATTTTTTATCAATGGAAGAGCTTTGGTAGATGTCTATGAAGATAACCTCATCCTTCGAATTGCTGATGAACAAGTGATTTTCAATATAAATAAGGTATTAAAGAATCCAAAGAATGGCAGCTTATTCGTAAGAATTGATGTAGTCAAATATTTAAATGAAGAAGAAGGGAACAAACATAAAGCTTGAAAAAAATAAGGAAGTCTTTGTTCAAGAAGCAGAAGCAGAAGCAGAAGCCAAAGAGGAGACGAGGGTGACTGAGGAAGAGGACGAAAAAGTCACCTTCTTAGAGGACAAATTGTTGGATTCAATTAATGATTCAGGGAGTTCATTATTCTGTATTTTATTGACAGTTTTTTTACAAAAAAGGACATTGTTAAACTTACTAGGTTTTCTTAATTTGATTAATTATGTCTATCTAATTATCTTGCAATATGTAGGTTATTTACAGGCTATAAAATTGAAATTAGGCGACGTGAGTGGACGTAAGTCACTCATAATAGACCCAGGTTGAGTATAGAAGGAAGAGCACGTTAAGCTAGCAATGTTAACTAAGCGTTACTTGGGAGGTAACTCAAGAATTAGGACAAGTTTTATTTTTTATTTTTATTTTACTTTATTGGTATTTTTATTGTTTTATATTTATTTTGTAGGAAATGAATTGCTGAAATTTTATTACATAGAGTGTCTCCAAATTCCAACACTTACACCATCACCGCCGGAATATCATAAGTATTTTTGCTTTAACTTTTTATTTAATGTTCTTTATTAATCTTTATTTGTATTGCTTATTTTCTACATCGAAGGCAATGTGTTGTTCAAGTGTAGAGATATATATACTTTGTATGTCATTTTTGTGTGTAAATTGGCATTTGTATTGAGTTAGTTTTTTATTAGGTTGATATGGTGTAAATAATTTGTTGCACGTGTGAATTGTGTCAAGTGTCAATGGCAAGAATTGAATGAAATTAGTTTAGTGTTGAACATGATCATTTAAATTGTAAAAGCATAGTAACTTGGGAACTTTTTGTTTTAAGTATCTTTGGAATGAATATGTATGTTAATTAGGATATGACATTTATTTTTTCATTTTATCACTTTTTTTGTATACATTTATAATTATAGTCATTTAAACTTGTTAGCATTATTAGTACACTTTCATGAGAGTAATTAACTAAAAAGAAATGAGGTAGGCTAAGAAAGTTTTTTTTAAAAAAAGATGTATGTTAAATAAATTCATATTATGTTGGCCCTTTCAAAACGAATATTAGGTTAAGAATAGAATTGATAGCCAGTTGAGAGTTTTGATATAGATGAGTAACGGATGGTATTCACGATAAAATATTTGTCTTTGCATCAAAAGGCTAGAATGACGCTCCAACTAAGCTAAATAAAAAATGTGACATATTTGAGTAACTGAGGACCCTTTTGCTTGTTTTGTAGATTTGAGATCTGGGTTTTCTTTGGAAATGGTACTACGTGGTTATTAGTGCTTTGTTTTTTATGTAGTTTGCTGTTGTTTTAGGGTTCTTTTCTTCTGATTTTAGTGATAAGTCTAGGGATTTTTGTGACTTGCCTTGTTGGTTTGTTTTGCCTATGTGCATTTTTCAGAGGGAACAGAAATTAGGTTTTGAGGACTTTTTTTTTTAGTATTGTCAGGTTGTTTTTCACACTTTTCTTCTCAAAATCTTGTCTTTTCTAGAGAATTATTTTCCTAGAACTATGTTGTATTGGAAGCAATTCAATGTAAAAGTTTCTTACTTTTTGTTATACAACTCCTCTTTTGATTATGTTAGCAACTGAGTGCTCATTGGCTTATATCCAAGGTATTGCATTTTTAAATTTGAAACACCCTTATGTTTCCTCTGTTTGGCTTTTTCATGTTGCACCATAATCCTTTGACAGTTCATATAAGTTAATGACAAGAATATAGCAGTCTAGTTTTCTTGCTTACTTATGAGTATGAGATATTCAAAATCTTACTCAAATGTGAAAAATTCTACAAATGGTGCCTTGGATAGTATAGAAAAGCTTGTTAAGTGGATGCAATAGGTAACCCCACTTCTCATTTCTCTGTTATGAGATCAAGCCTATTTCTGTTATTGTTTCTCCCCATGTTGTCTGTTCAGCTGGTGAAAATTGACGTATGAAGCCATCTTTAGTATGCTTATATTATGTGGTAACAACATTTAATTAAACTTTTAATTACTTATTGTGTGGGCCCCGTATCAGGTATCATCTTTGATTCTATTTTATTTTATTTTATTTATTTACTTATTTAATTTTATTTACCTATTTAATTTTATTTACCTACTCTTTTAGCATATCAGTTTTCATATCTACTCTTTTAACCTATATCACTTTTTCATTGTTACATTCGCATGTGAGTATTCGAAAACAGCCTCTCTACTCTGTAGGGATAAGGCTACATACTATCAAACCTTTCCAGACCCCGCTTTGATGCGGGACTCGAATTGGGTGTGATGATTTATATCAGGGTAATTGATATACATACTATTACTTCAAATTGACCAATTATATGAACACATTAATTTAAATTACATTAAGAGACATCAAATCACTTTAATAGCTAAATTGAGTAATTTTAAATAAAAATAGGCAGCTAACGCTTCAAAAATGAGTTGCATGTTTTACCTTATGTTACTTCGCCTTTAAAAGAAAGTGTTTTTACCTAAGGAAATCTTTGTCCATTGAGTAAATTACAGTATTCCTTCTCATTAACTTTTCATGATTCATTAATCACATATTGATTTAGATTTTTATTTATATAGTTTTGGCTTTTGAAAAATTCTAAAATTGTTTCTCTTGTTTCTTTTTCCTTAGTATTTACTCAAAGGAAAG
>JAOTJB010000005.1:7674693-7706740 GCA_027123815.1 Erythroxylum minutifolium
CGCCACCCTCGCGGGGCTCGGATCCGGGTATCACCATCGATATCGGGTTCGGGTTCAGCGGGAGTTGGGGTGTTACAATTTTGTTATTGCTCTTTGGTTGATTTTAGAGAGTTATGGTTTTTGTCTCCCAACAAGTGGTATCAAAGTTATCGTAATGGAAAGTGGAAATAGCTCTATGATTAAGTTGACCTCAACAAACTACTCTATTTGGAGGCCCATAATAGAGGACCTTTTATATTGCAAAGATCTCTTCAATCCTATTGATGTGGACAAAAGTGTGAAGGAAGATATTCCTTCAAAACATAAAAAGAGGTCAGATAGAGAATAAGAGAAGATGAAATGGAAAACTCTAGGCATGATTCGACAATGGATTGATATCATTATATTTAACCATGTGTCTCATGAAATGGATCCATTTGAGCTATAGACAAAGTTAAAAGGACTCTATAAAAGGAAGACTACCCATAACAAGGCCTCTCTGATTAAAAGTCTTGTAAACTTGAAGTTAAAACTTGGGAAATCTGTGTTGGAGCATCTAAGTGATTTTTATAATATAATCAACAAGCTTACAACAATGAAGATCATTCTCAATGAAGAGCTTCAAGTCTTGATCTTGTTAAGTTCGATATTGGATAGTTAGGAGATGCTAGTGGTGACAGATAGCTAATTTAGGTCCTGAAGGTGTTCTTACTTTGGATGTAATCAAAGAGAATTTGTTTACTGAAGAAATCAAAAGAAAAGAGATGGGAGTTGATAATGTGAAGGCTTTCATGGCAGAAAGCAGGGGAAGGAGCACGAGTAAGGGTCCTAAAGGTAATGGAAAGTCTAAGAATCGATAGAAGTCTAGAGTTGACAAAGACATGAAGACATGCCACTATTTTAAAAAGCCAAGGCATATTAAAAGTTTACGCTACAAGTAGAAGAGGGATCAGAAAAAGCAAGATCATCAGAATGTGGAGATGATAAGAATGTAACTACAACAATTCTAAGCATAAATGATGGGGTGCCCCTAGTTTGTGCAACAAGTGAATGTCTCTATATCAGTAATTTGGGGTTCTGAGTAGTTGATTGACACAGGAGCTTCATATCATTTTGTTCCAAAAGTGGAGTACTTCTCAAACTATAAGAGTAGAGACTTTGGGAATATAAAGACAAGTAATTAAAGTTTCACCAAAATTATCGATATGGGTGATATCTGAGTTCAAACGAATGTTAGATGCTTGTTAACCTCGATAGATGTACAACACATCCCTGATTCAAGGTTAAATCTGTTATTGAAGAATATGTTAGATTGAGAAGGATTCAAGCCCACTTTCAAGTATAGGAAGTGAAATTTTTCCAAAGAAGCAATGATTGTTGCAAGAGAAAAGTTATGTTGCATATTGTATAAGACACACTTAAAGGTGTGTGTTGGTAGAGAAGTATACATAGTTAAAGGCAAACTGTGACATTGACAATTGGGGCACATTAGTGAGAAGGGATAAAAGTTACTATCTGGTAAATCCCTTATCCCAATTAAGAACACACTACTATTTAATCCTTATTATCATCGTTTGACTAGAAAGAAGTATAGATTCATTTTTAAGAGAAGATCTATAAGGAAGATAAAGATATTGGAGTTAGCGCATTCAGATTTTTGTGACCCAATTAAGGAGGGGTCACTATGAGGTAACAAATACTTTATCACATTTATTGATGATGCTTCAAGGAAGTCTTGGGTATATATTTAAAAGCCAAGATTTAAGTATTTGAAACTTTCCAGAAGTTTTATGTCATGGTAGAAAGGGAAGTTGAGAGAAAGTTGATATGCATACGAACAAGTAATGAAGGAGAGTATACTTCTAAGGTGTTTCAAGAATATTATACAACACATGACATTAGACATAAGAAAACTGAACTTAGTACTCTACAACATATGGTGTTGTTGAGAGGATGAACACAACAATTATGGAGAAGGTTCATTGTACGCTAAAAATGTCCAAGCTGCTGACATTTTAGGGGTGAAGCAATTCAAATTGTAGTCTATTTGATCAAATGAGCTCCCTCAGTTCAATTGGATTTTGAGATTTTTGAGAAAGAATGGACTGATAGAGATCTTACATATCATCATTTGAGAGTTTTCAACTGCAAGGTATTTAGATATGTGCCCAAGCATCAAAGACAGAAGCTTGACTCAAAGTCAATACCTTGCATCTTTATTGGCTATGGTGATGAACAGTTTGACTTCAAACTCTATGGCCTAGAGAAGCAAAAAGTGGTTAGGATTAAAGGATGTGGTATTTTAAGAGCATGAGAGAGGAGTTGATTTTTTTAGAGGAGATAAGATTACTCAAAGTAGCTCATCTTATGATGTAGTTTACTCTTCTCCAATTTCCCCTACTATTGAGCAGTCTATAGGTGAAGGCAAAGAAGTGTGTGGCCAAAATATATTAATGATGATCAGGTACAACCTAATATTGATCAGCTATATGAACCACATCTGGACAGTGCTGAAGATAAAATATTGAGGATGATAAGTAGGGGGAGCAACTGAATCTAACTGTTAGTGATATACAAATTTAAAGGTTGACAAGGTAGAAAAGGCCTTTTACAAAATATCTGAGTTTAGATTGTTAGTTACTTCTAAAGGGAAGCTTGAGAATGTGCAAGAAATTGCATCTTGGGATCACAAAGATCTTTGGCTTAAAGGAAGAGATGAAATCTTTAAAGACGAATGATAAATATGAGCTTCTGAAGCTTCCAAAGGGAAAAAAGGCATTAAAGAACAAATGGGTGTTTAAGATAAAGAAAGACAGTGACAAGCTAGTGAAGTATAAGGCAATGTTAGTGGTGAAAGGTGTCAGTAAAAAGAAGGGCAATAATTTCGATGATATCTTCTCACCAACGGTTAAGATGACCTCGATTTGAACATTATTGGGTTTAAGTGAACGCTTGGATTTTAAACTTGAGCAGTTGAATGTCAAAACTGCTTTCTTGTATGGAGATTTAGAAAAGGACATATAAATGGAGCAACAAGAAGGTTTCAAAGCTAAAAGGTAAGGAGAACTTGATCTGCAAGCTAAACAAAAGCCTATATGAGTTAAAACAAGCTCCAAGGAAGTAGTATCAAAAGTTTGATTCTTGCATGATAGATCATGGTTACAAACGAACTTATGTTGATGCTTTTTTATATTTTATAAAGTTTACAAGTGAGAAATTTATCATTATTATTCTATATGTTGATTATATACTAATTATTGGCCACGATGTTACAAGAATAAAAAAATTGATGGAGAATTTGTCTAAATCTTTTGATACGACAATTTTGGGATATGCAAAGTAGATTTTAGGCATGGAGATAACTCAGGATAGAAAGAGTAGGAAACTGTGGTTTTCATAGGAAAGGTATATTTGAATAGGTGTTAAAAAGGTTTAATATGAAGCATGCCAAGCTAATTAGCATGCTACTAGAGCCTCACTTCAAACTGAGTAAACATTTATGTACCTCAACAGAAAAGGAGAAAGATGGTATATCTTCTACTCTATACTCATTAGTAGTAAGATCTTTGATATATGCAATTGTGTGTACAAAATCAAATATTGCATAAAATGTTAGGCTAATGACTAGATTTTTGTCAAATCTAGGGAAGGGTCATTAAGAAGTAGTGAAATGGATTTTGAGATACTTGAGAGCAATGTTTTAAAAACTGGACCGGTAACTAAACCGGAGAAGTAACTGATTCAAGGGTCAATGGTTCAACCGGAATTCAACCGTGATCGAACCGGTGACTTATAAATATATAAAATTTTATTTTATATATTATATATATAAGATAATTTTTAAACATACTTTTTAATTATTTATCTAACTTAAACCTTCAAACTTCAAAACATACAATTTTTTTTAAGTTCACCAACACAACACAAAATAAGATAACAAAGCTCACTAGTTATATTTCATCAAAAGATAAAAAAATAGTAATCATAATATTCATTCAAGTCAAAATCAAATGCTCTTTTATCATTGTCAATATGAACATCTTCAACATATTCTAAATTTGGTTGTAAAAGTTTTGATTTTTAAAGGAAAACACTTCATTTTAAATGAACCGGCCGGTTTTTTCTTTCACCGGTTCAGCTATTTTTACCGGTCCGACCGCAAAATGAACGGGTCAATCACTCACAAAAAATAAGGGCTAAACTAAACCGTTTCATGTTCCGATTCACCGGTTCACAAGTCTAACCTGCCGGTTCGGTTCGATTTTCAAAACACTAATTTTAAGTTTAAGAATGACAATGAGTCAGTATTTGTCAATTTTTTAAAAATAATTTTTTAAAAATTAAAAACATAGAATAACGTAATTTTTTTAATTGAGTCTAAGTTTAAGTTGTCCAAGTTCAGGACTATCTGAAGTCTAATTTTTTAAATAAAATGATGTTATTTTATTTAGAGTAATTAAGTCTCGAATTAGTTTAAGCCTGAGCCTGATTTATGAATTAACTCACTAAAAACAATAAAATTTAAGGTTATAGGCTAAAAATTATTATCCCTGTTTGAGTTGAACGCTTATTCACATTAATTTCTTTCAACTAATTAAGTAAAAGCATCCTTTGGTGAACAGGGGAAAGAGTGTAAATACTTAGGTAGACAAGTAGGAATAAACTCAGAAAAGATTAGAACAACTACATTAAATGAAAAGAGCGAGTTTGAAAATATTTACTTATGATTGAATTTTATTTTTTATAAAATATAAAGAAAAATTGTATATAATTGATATTTTCTCAATTTTCTTAAAATTAAAAGCTTTACTATTATTGTTGTTATTTTTTTATTAAAATTACGTTATTACAATTGTCGCAGGACCATAACAAGTAAACGATGGCATGTCGGTGAAAAATGAAAATGGGGAAAAGAGTCAAAGACACAGCCAGGTGCCCAAAAGTCATTAAAAGCTCGCAGGCGAAAGAGACAAGAATGTGACACAAAACGTGACCGGACAAATAGCAACTATTATTATTTATTACAAACGAAAATAAAATATGAAATAGTAAACCCGTGAATCAAGCAAAAAATACCAGACTGATCCTGACCTTTCTTGAGTGCTGGAATGGAAAGCAACTCCAACACGATAGATTCAGAGGCCTCTCCAGTCTCCATGTGTTTGTACGGTAAAGGGTGTCGTGCCAAGTAAAGTATAGTATATTAGTATTACTAAAAGTCGAAGTCGCCCCACGTCTACGTATGTCGTTGACAGAATAATTCCAATAACACCTAATGCATGCATATCATATTATATACACATTCTTTTCACTTCTTTCTTTCTATCACTCTGATGACAGAAACTCCATCACCCTTCTCTTTTCTTCTCCTACTAACCTAGAACGAATGGCTCAACCCAGTACCACCATCTCAGTGTCAGGAGCTTGTTCATAAGATAAACTGGGAACAAATAGAACAAAAGGGTACAATGTTTGTTAACTTAAAATAGCAATCTGTTTAATAAAGAGAAAAAGGGGGGAAAATTCATGATCTAAATTCTAAAGGGACTCTCTTTTCTAGGAGAATAAGGGGAAATGGAAAAGAATAGATCAAAAGAATATTCTGTTTGAGCAATATCTAAAGGAAAGAAAAGATCATCAAATCCTTTGTTATTCTTTCTTTTCTTTTCACTTTACTGAAAAAGATGCGAAAGGCAAGAAATTTTTGGTTTGGAATTTAAGATTGTAGTAATTACTAAAGCTGTGGGGATTACCCTACAAGTGGCTGCAGATTCTTGGACTTGTCTTGGTGTTTGGAAATGTTGTTTATGACTCGTGGGACCTCATTTTCAAATCAAATTGCTCTCCCCCCTCGATACTTTTCCTTCTCAACGTTCACAAAAACATATGTTTTTGCTACTGATTTCTTTCTCATGCACATTCCGATTTCAATTTCTAGAAAGAAATTTGTCTTCAACACAACTTCAACGATGAGTTCAATTTGAAGACGATGTAGATAAAATCATATGCCTTTTTCTTTTTGGTAACATACATAATAGGAAAATTGTTGGATATGTCTATGTTAGTTGACCGTCAATACACATAGATGTGATGCGTTTTTTAAGAAGACAGCGATCGATCAAGACATTATACACAAAAATGGGTGAGAGCGAAATACGTTTGTATGGAGGAGAATAGGACTTTGCATGGCATTTAACATGCAGAATGTTCAAACATAATAAGGGCTGGCATGCACTTGCATCTTTACTAATATTAACACTTTCCCATGAATTGTTAATTGCCCTTGTCCCCTGTTCGAAGAGTACATAAACATATAGAAATAACCAAATTACAAATAGAATAGAAAACTGATGACTCACAAGAATGCTTGTTTGCATTTTGGCCTGGTAGCTTAAGAAAGTGTTCCCACTTCCCGGAGCCCTTAAATCTTCCTCTGGCTGACATGCAATTGCTTGCTAACAGTTGTATTAAATTTAATTTCCACATTCTTTAAGTGATTTACTTAATTAATAATTTATTAGTAATTTATTCAGACCATTAGATTTATTAAATATTACGCATTTTTATTTAATATATACTTCAAAATAAGGATAATATAAACAAAATTATAAAATCTAGTAAGATCTTTTTTGCCTAATAAATTTTCATTAGTATTAAGTATATTGTTCAGTTTTGGAAGTTCAGAGAGAGTAGAGGTGTTTGATGAAAAAAGGAGGCTCTTTCTCCTATTCAAATAAAGATAGTGTAATTTTTTATTCTTTAAAGAAGTTGGTCTAATAATATGCTAATTTTATTTCTAATTAGTCGGGAAGTTATTTCTAAATGATTCATATAAAAAATAAATAAAATAAAATAAGTAAATAATAAATAATAAAAAGAAATAACCAAGGGAGACTATGATTGACACATTTGATTGAGACATTTATACATACAACAACACAAAATGAGTGAGTAGTCTGTATATTTTGTGTGTATCAAAAGTTGTGAAGGTGGTGGGGGTCCCTAAATTCAAATAAAGTGCCTAAAAGTACCAAAAATTGAAATCCAAGTCAGACAAAACTTTGAGCTCCCCATGGCAAGCACTAGTGCTTATGATATAATTGCATAAACTTTATAAAGCAAATAGTACAAAAGAAATTGGCATCCACTACTCTTAGAACATATATCAGATCTCTTGATTGGTTAAGCTAATCATGAGGAGATTATTACGTGAACTCACTTGGTATTTTGAACGTGGAAAGGGCATGAGACCTTGCTTGTGGCTGAGGGACTAATTGCTATATCTGCATATAACATTACAGCAGCTCAAGTCCAATATCATGGGCTTAAGGGCCTAAAGTAGATGAGAGCTCGAGCACACTGCAAAAAGAGTAGTGGACCAATTGAATCAACAACCTTTGTAATACCCTTTGGACTTTGTGGTAGCAAGTTGATGTTTTTGTCAGAGGTTCTAAATCCAACACTGAATTTATTTCTATATATAGATATATTTATATTTATACATCGAGTGGTTTTTAGTTTAAGGTTACTAAAAACACAGAACTAGAATCCAAGTTCATTCATTTGTTATTTGGATTTTCACTTATGGTCTGTTGTGCTATGAACTCTTCTCTTTCTCTCTTTCTCTATCTGGTCCCTATATTTTCTCTCCTTTTTCTTTCCCGGCGTTCGGACCCACTAATAGTTTAGACCCTAATCATTTTTTTTTTCGGATTCTTCTTTGATTTTCGATCTGGGTTTTTGTTCCGCTCAAAGATCAAAATTTTCTTCCAGTGAACTGGATTTTATCATTTGGGTCTATCTCAGATTTCGGAATGGGTAAAAATCAAGCATACAAAGCTATGCAAAGAGCGAGGGTTGGCTCTAGCTCCGCGGGACCTGTAGAGATTGAAGACGGCATGGTTTGTACCCTTTCATACTATTCATTGTTGATGGAGACTTTCGATTTTTTAACCGATAAATTTGACCTTTTCTTTCACTCGTGTGCTTTTTAAGTTTTAGTTTTTGTCTAAAAGTTAGATGCTTTAGATTGAAATCTATTTATTTGGAGACGTTTATGATGTTGTCATGTAGTTGTTGGTGAATTTGTTTGTGGCAATGAGTGGGGCATCCACTCATGTTCTGATGGATGGATTCGTTTGGACGCTTAATATTATTCTGCTATTTATTGGTGTTGTACGTTTTAGTTGTACTTACTGGTCTTGGTTTTGCGCATGATGGTTTCGAATAAGGGATTTGAAAATTAAAGGTCTGTTTTGGCTGTGCCAGTTGAAGGAACTGCTGACTAGACAAGTTCTTCAAATATTTATAGCAGTGTTGATTAATATTACTGCTATAATTTCGGTTCTTTATGATCGTAGATTGGTTCCTAGATTGCTGATTGTTTTACTTGGTAGTAGACAGGCTTATGATGCATCGATTACATTCATGCTAGGATTTAGAACTACGTGGATGGGGCCAACTCTTAACTGAAACGGAGTTTATTTCATTTAGCAAAGACAATAATAATAGTAGCTCTTCTCAGTAAACATATTGGTGTAAGTTATTACCTGGCATTTTCAGCTCCGACTGAATTAGTTGATCATTGAAAGGCTTGATCCATATCAAGAATTATGCTGATGACCGATATCTAATTGGGTAGTCTAGTGGCTTTTATAGTGTGGATGATACCTGCTTGTCTTTTTCTTTGCAACTCTTATTCCTGGAACATTTCTGATGAGGAGAGTCGCAGGTGGATGGTTCTTTTCATTCACCAGAGTGGCATGCTGCTCGTTTGGCTAGCCTTAAAACCTCACACACTATTACCTGGGAAGAATTCAAAAAGAAGCAAAAGGTAGCTTGTTGGATATGCCTCATTGTTCTTCACTCACTGTAGCATATTTTTATTTTGTCATTACTAATTGCCATCTTGGTTTGAGCCATATTTTGTTTGTATAATTGTTTCACCCAGACAAACATAAACTTACGTACCTTGTCACAAAGGCAATCTGATTAGACTTGTTGTCTGCCAACTTTCAAATTCTCAGTATTACATGCCCAATACACATGGAAAATGAATCAAAAGCTGCACAAAATGTTTTCTAGAACGTTTTCCATGGGCAACTGATTATAATAATTTGCCAACTTGTGTCATAATATGAAGTTTATGGCCTAGTAACAAACGTAAGATATATGATAACAAGTGAAAGGAAATTCCTTTTAACAAAAAAATATCATGAGATCAAGCATAGTTTTGGTGAAAGGTTGAAAGTGATTTTGCTGTAGCGGAATTATTTTGCATCTCTATTTGTTTGCTGAAACATTTTTCTGGACGTAGGTCTCAATATAGTAAGTCATATTGGCTGTGATGATTACGCCTATCAGTTTGTCTATCTTCTAGGCTTTTGTAATAATGGCCTTCTTATGTATGTTGATTCCTAGCATTTGATACTACCCTTATGTGCAATGAAACATAGGTCTCAATATAGTAACTCATATAGGCTGTGATTATTACGCCTTTCAGTTTGTCTATCTTCTAGGTTTTTGTAATAAAGGCCTTCTTATGTATGTTGATTTCTAGCATTTGATGCTACCCTTATGTGCCATGAAACATATTTTGGATTTGGTTTTACTCTTCATGTACAGGAAGATGAAATGAAAAAGGAGGAATTTGAAGCAGATACAGACAAGATGATGAGGGAGTACAGAGCACAACTAGATGCTGAAAGAGCACACAAACTTGCCCATGGGAAGAATCACTCCCACAGCAAGTCTAAACGTCAGAAAGGTATGCATGAAACAGCTCTGAAATATCATGTTATGTTATGTGATTACTAGTGGTTTGTGTACTAATGAATACAAGATGTGTGCTGCAGATAGGAAGGACAAGGATGTGAAGAAACGTAGCAGAAAAAAGAGAAAGGTGCTTATGTATTCATAGTATCTATAATTTGTTGAGTTGCATTTACCAGAAAATACATTTCAGAAAGTTTAAGCCTTCACTCTTTTATATAGTTGCTTGATTTTGTATGAGAAAAAATTTAGTTCCATCTTTTATCCATGCCTGTCTGTTCTCTAATAACGTTCTTATGGACTGTTTATGTTATCTATTTGTGCAAATGATGCCTTTTTGAACTAAGAAAGACAATTTTTATTGAATGTATTAACACTTTTGTTGTGCTACAAAAATTATGGAATCCATTAGAACTGAGCGACCAGTAATATCAAGTACCAAGTTGGAAAGGGCCTCTGGTAATTCTGATTCATACTTTCCAAGTTTATTATAATCCATCAAACTTTTTTCGTATTTTGAAGATATTGTGAGATTTAAGTTTTAACATTTAATCAGTTGTATCACATGTTATAGAAATGTAACCTGATTTTGTTCCAAGATTGATACAATCTAAAACTAAGTTGACCATGAACTCTTTTTGGTCTTTGAGGTGGATAATTACTGTCATATGTTTGTCATGCCTTTAATTTTGATATATTTCGGTTCCTTATGAGATCGCTTGGTTGCAAATAGATGCGTATTTATTTTAAGTTCCTTATGTCTCTATCATACCTTTTCTTACAAAAATGCATTAGTTTGACTTGGTTTCTTTGATACATTGATTCCTGAAAGTTATTGAAATGGAATCTTAGGAATATCATTAAATTCCACTGTACTTCCAAGTTCCCTGAAAGTGATTCCTTAAGGATCTTATTTTAAAATAAAATTTCAGCATTCAAGGCGGGGATCTTCAGAGTCTAGCTCTTCTAGTTCATCCTCTGATTCTTCAACTAGCGATGATGAGAGAGAATCAAGAAGATCCAAAAAGTCTAAGAGATCAGAAAAAGGAAAAAAGAGTAGATCAAGATCCAAGCACGCCAGTAGTGATGATGAAGGGGCTGATGGCCCTGTTCCTCTGTCGAGATTCTTTGGGAGCACGAAGAGTTAGTAGCATGGTGATCCAATAACGCATGTTCTTCCTAAAGAGGAGATTAGTCTTTCCTTTCTCTTGTATTTTCATTTTATTTGATATGCTTGTAGCAAATATTGGCTGAACGTTTGTCTTCCTTTCTTCTCCCAAAATGAAGTTAGCATTTACAAAATTCAGCTTTGACATTTTTACACTAGGATCCCATTACACGTCTGTCCGTACAATGTGCCTCAGTTGCATGGTATGACTTTTGCGTCGTATGTAACTTCTGACTTCTGAGTATGTCACATTCCAACTATTCAATGGCCTTATCTTGCCAAAAACAATTCATTTTGATGGGTCAGTAATATCATTCAAGTGTCATACATCACAATGCCAGTCCATCCATATAAAGTTTCATTTACAATGTCCAACTCTCACTCTGTACGTTGGTGGTTATTTCAGAAAGCACCATCCCATCACCTTGTGAATCTTCAACTATTCAATGGCCTTATCTTGCCAAAAACAATGTCAACTTTCTGCCTGAATCTCCAATGTTTAGTTCACTCCTCGTAGAGAAGGAAAAGAAAAAGAATAAGAGACAAATCTGCCGATTACCACATGCCCTTAATCTGGGTGAGAGAAGGGTTGTTTGAAGTTGGCTTCATTGAATTGAAAATATAAAGGCCAAAAAGCAACAGATAGCAGGACAAATAGTACAACACCATTTAATGGTTCTTGTTCCTAAAATCTGCCCTCAATTCGACATTCTAATCCAAGGAGCACCCAGTTTAGAATGGAAAATATATGTACACGAAGAAACAGATATTGAAATTTTATGAGCAACGAAATCCACACTGTTCAAACACATGAAAAAACGTCAGAACTTATCATCACTGATTCTGATACTCGGGATTGAATGCAAGACCCTCCCGATATATAAGCTCCTTCATTTGTTCTTCAGTCAGTGCATGCTGCTCAAAGTCAAAGCTGAAGGGTGTCATGCAGACTGGCTCATCACTTATGTCATGTAGCGATGTCAGGTAGGGATGGGCAAGGGCACCCTCAACTATAACAGATAAACAAATAATCATTCGGACCCCATGCAGGATATGAAAAAGTAATACATGAAATAAAGAGAACCTTTGAATTATCATGTAGAACAAAAAAAAAGAAATCATCATCCAGCATCATTAGACATTCAGACTGTAACTTATGATGTTACTTCAACTGTTGACAAAAAGATCATGGAGACATGCGGAAAATCAGCAGTTGTATACTGTATTTTTGCAGTATTATTTATCTCAGAGCCTAAATGTATAAGAACATAAAATAAAAGAAAAAAGCAATTCTATAACTGGTAAACTTTAAGCCTGACAAGCAGCAAGGCTTTCGAAGTAATACAAAGATGTAAGCTAGAGCACAATTTAGCAGAGTCCAATAAGGGTGATCATAGTCGCTAAATGACTGCAAATCTACAATCAAAATGATATTTGCACCCATCTAACTTTAAAGGGTCCCTAAATTACTGAGTTATACTCCACTAGATTCAAATGGCTAACTGCTGCAATTGGCCATCCAATCAAGTTACAGAGACACCTCTTAGGAAAATGTCATCGATATAACAAATAAATGATAGAACTGACAAACATGTTATGGTAAAATCTGTGGCCATTTGATAAATGATGGAATAGTCAAGTTACTTCACTCCAGTTGTGAAAGATGTAAACCAAATAAACAAATTATGTTGCTGAAGAAATAACAGCAGAAAACACATTCACCTGTGATCCTTATTCTCGGATCAAATGTTAACATTTTCTCTACAAGATCAATAGCTTCTGGGTGGACATTTGGGAACTTCTCAGTTAATGATTGACGGTGATAAAGAGGAAGTTGTCGAATGTATCTCTTTGCATTTTCATTCAAAAATCCCAATTCAGCTTCTGCCGGAGTGCCAATCAACTGCAGGATTTAGCATCTGTTAATTCATCTCCTAAAATTGCAAAGCTTAGCTTCTGAATTCATGTGACTGAGACCTAAAGTTTTCCAGAAAATTAGGACATATTAAGAGAATTGTTTAATTACCTCCATGACTAAACGTAGCTGGTGCACATAATCTCTACCAGGAAACAGGGGCTTCCTATCCATCAGTTCCATGAAAATACAGCCCACTGACCATACATCAATAGCAGCAGTGTAATCTGAGGAGTTTAACAGCAACTCTGGTGCACGGTACCATCTTGTAACAACATATTCTGTCATGAAATCAGTTTCTGATGTAACCCGAGCTAGACCAAAATCACAGATCTTTAAGTCACAATTGGCATTCAAGAGAAGATTGCTAGGTTTTAAATCTCTGTGCAGGACATTTGCAGAATGTATATATTTTAATCCACGGAGAATTTGATAGAGGAAGTACTGCAGAAACCAATAAATAAAATCAGTTTGTTTGACTCTGCAAAGTTGTTAGGAAAAAAAAAAGAAAATATGAAAAAAGAAAACAGTGAAGATATATGACAACGGTAACTGGTAACAAGCAGAAGACTGTTTGAGTTGAATTCACAAAAACCATGTGGTTATTTTGATGTTTAATTTGATGCATGTAATTTTTAGTTCAAATTTCAGGACATTTGATGAGAGTGTCTACTGTTTAAAATTCCGCAATTCTATGTTAAATGATGACAGTGTTGTACTGAAAAAAAGGATTTGAATAGGGGCCAAACCTGTCATTAATCACATACCTACAGAACCAACTTGAGCATGCAATAGAAGCTACAAATTGTTTAAGGATAAATCAGAAAATAGTCAGCGAAGAAGTACAGCAGCAATAAATCTCTCAGATCTTGGCCTACTCAAAATTCTCTATATTTAGTCAACCATGTCCTCTCCAAACTAAAGTACACAATGTTGGACACTTATCTGCCACTCTTTATCAACTTTGAACAATAAATTATCACAGAAAAGATATAGAAGTTGATTATGTGAGAATCGACAACATTCTCATATAAAAAGTGCCTCCCCTATGCTGCCATACAGCTGTTTGGTAATATAATGTTAAACAATGGTTAACCTGCCTTGAGAAAGCAACAGCCCATCTAAGACTCACATACACAAAGTGAACATTAGCTGTACGGTCCGAGCAACCAGAGTTAAATACATGTTAGCAGTTGGGATCTTACTAAAGAGATATATATTCTTATTCTGAGTCCGTTAACTTAATTGTAAGTTCAACTGAATATCAAGGAAAATGCCACTTAATTCAGGAGAAAGCTAATTGTCAAGCTACTGAACGGTGAAAATGTATAAGCACAAAAGATTCAAAACCCTCAACATCAGTTACTCAAGGATGAACTCTAGGTAAAGGGAGAGAACCAATTACACATAGCAACATTACAGCTTCGAGTTCAAATTTATTCTTTACTTTTCATTTAGCAAATTATTACATGAGTTGTATGGTGTTCATGTATGAAAAACTAAATCTACAGTTAAATAGTTGAAGTATAAGAAAATTCTGCTTACAATTAAAAAGCAAAGCAAACAAATACTTAATGCCAACCTGGCAGTGCTCCTCTGATAATGCCTGATTAGAGCGAATGATCTGATGCAGGTCAGTGTCCATTAGCTCATAGGCTATGTAAACATCGTTAAATGATTCTCTTTGGGGTGGGGGGATTATGTCCCTGATTGCCACGACCTGAACCACAAAAAAAGCCTGTAATCATTAAAAGGGAACTTCTAGAAGAATCATATGAATCATTTTAGTTAAAATACTCTCCGAAAAGTATTACAGAACAGAACTTCATTAATCTCTCAAACACCCAACTCATTTATTTAACCAAGTAAATTAAAGGTTAAGAAAAGTATTCAAAACATTGTCTCATTGAGCTTATATTGGAATTTAATAAGTCATATTAGACCTAATTTCAACTTCAAACGTACGGAAGCCAAAGTTCAACTGTTAAATTATTCCTTTGATCATTTACTCCCATATTAGCGTCAAAATTTAATGTAAAACCCAAAAATCAACAACTTGGTGAAAACGATATTTTGTGAATACAAGCACACATATCATTAAGAATAATCTCCACTCCTCATTTCTAAGTTGTAAATTTAATTTAATAAAGTGCCATGCGCTGGAAGAAGCTCTAGTAGTGAGCCACAGATATCAAAAGCAATTGACCACTTTACATGTTTTTTTCATTCTCATACAAGAATAAATTTCATATAACAGCTTTACATGTGAATTCATACTCCAACTTTGTTTCCCTTTGGCATGTTCATACATAAAGTAACATGCAAAATTTGCTTTCCCATACAGGACTGGTCAGATTACACACGAAGCTCCATAAGTGGAACTCAAACTTCACATACTAAGAATTTCAACTTTCATGTTAAAGTAATGCTAACGGCTAATAACTTCCATCCACCAAAAATAGTCATTTGTAAAGCACATATTTCCGATCATAAAAGGAATCTATGTTAGTTTTAGGACGCAGCATGCTTGTTTGCATCGTCAATTCTACAATATATGAAAGTAAGTGATCCCATAGCTGACGAAGTCAACTTGGTTTTCGCCTTCTACGTAATAGATTGCACAATGCAGACAATTCATATTGCTAATTCAAGGAGAAAAGACCTAAAGTTATTTGTATGCTGACCTAAAATGTAAATGAACCAATAACTAATCACTCACTGACGTTTTCATGATCCATGTGCCGAAGTAATTTGATCTCCCGGAGAGTTCTCTTGGCATCAATCTTGTTATCAAATGCATTAGCTATCTTCTTTATGGCCACGTGCTCTCCGGTCTCTGAGTTCAACGCCGAGCTAACAAAAAAACAAAGAAAAGCAACACAAACTTTCTGTTAACTAAACACTCAACTCCTTCCATTTAGCTCAACCATATTAGTTCAAACTTCAAACTCATCAAGAAGTAATATGCCTAAAAAAATACGGAAAGAAGCCTATCAAATTATTCAGTAAACGATATACATAAAAGAAGCAACAGAAAGAGCGCAAAAAGGAGAAGTTCTAAAGATTTTCTCAGAAATGATCAAGCAAACATTTCCAAAAACGGAAACTCCAAAAGTTGACCCAAAAAATTGAAACCCTTTACGCCGAGGCATTCTATTACAAGTTAAAGTACAAAAACAAAGCGAGGGAGTGAGAGAAAGAGTACCAAACGATGCCATATGCGCCTTTGCCGATGGGCATAATCGGAGGCTTATACTTAGCAGTGACCTCAAAAATGTTACCGAATATGTTATACTGTATAAACCTCCCACCGTGGCTGAGCGTGGCCGGGATATTTTCAATCCCGCCGGCCATAGCCTGTGGAGGTTGCGGCTGCTGTTGAGGCTCCGCCGCGTCCTCCATCTCGGTGTCAGGATGCTGCCCCGCCGCTCCTCCTCCTCCGTCCATCGCCGGTGGACTGTGTGTTAGGGTCCGATTGGTTTCTTGGTCAACAGATCTAAAGCTAGTCCCTCCTCTTGGTAGAGAGTCTTTCTTTGTGACTGTTTTTCTGTTATTCTTTTATTAATTATTGTAGTTTCTTTTGGTAAATGACACGTGGCATACTGGAATTGTTGTTTTTTTTTTAATGAAGAGATATTAAATCATCGGCTTGTTTGGTTAACAATGAGTTAGTTATTACTTATTAGTATAGTGAGGATGGTCATATGGTTTGATGAGAGTGGTCAAATGACTTCACTTCAATTTAAGGCTTCCAAGTTCTTAGGGCAGAGAAATAATTAAAAGACAAAGATAATGATTGAAAATAGACTAAGATTCAGTGAGCCCATCTTTTTAAGTCAAACAGGAAGTTTAGCTTTGTTGATTGTTAGATTCTTTTACAAGATAAATTTCATTATTTGGTAATAAATGTTAGAATCATTTAATGTCACGAATATTTTTAAAAAACATTTAAAATTTTAATTTTTACAAACACTTCCTTGACAAAAAATTCATAAAATCTTTTATTATTATTTAGGGTTAATTACTAAAAAAATTCAAATTTTTGTCAAATTTTCAATTATAATCTGAACTTTAAAAAGTAACAATAAAATGTCCTAATTTTAATTTTTTTCAATTCTAGCCCAAACTTAAAAAAGTGGCAATAAAATGCTTAAACTTTCAATTTTTTAATTTTAACCTAAAGTTATCTATTGTTTTCTCGATACCTTTAATATTTTATTTTCTGTTTGTTTTTTTTACGCCCCAAACTACACTCGTATTACAGCATATTGTACCAGTAAGCTCTTTGTTTTTAGTTCATTCTCCTGATGTCCTTAGTGTTAGGGCCTCAGGGCTGTGTAATTTAAAAATCGAAAGGTGAAAATATCGAGAAAACAAACTGAAAACGAAGGAAAAAACTGAAATCAAAGCGTAAGATCATCGGGGTTGTATAATTCGATTTAGATCATTTTTAAACAACAACATCATTTTAATTATGTGATTAAATGACGTCGTTTTACTAATTTTTATTTGTTGTATTAATTTTGGCTGACATAATTAAGATTTCTGAAACATGTGGCAAATTATTTTAACAAACTTAACAAAAACATTAACGTCGGATTATAATTGAAACAATTAAAAGTTTGGACATTTTATTGCTACCTTTTAAAGTTTACGTTAGAATTGAAAATTTTAAAAATTTTGACTTTTTATTACTACTTTCAAGTTCAAGCTATAATTCAAAATTTTATGAAATTTTGAAATTTTTTTACTAATTAACCCTGTTATTTATTATCAATAAAATGTTAAGTTTTGATATGATAAGATAATATTATACTATATTAATATTTAAAAATTATATATTTTAGAATAAATTTTACTTTTAACATGAATTTCACTTTTTATAATTTTTTTTATTTTCCGTGGATTGAATTTACTTTACATAATTGATGTGACTATGTTAAAGATAAATTGGAAGTCTCATATGGAGGATTGAGATCTTCTATACCCAAATTTGAGTGTGCATCTGTGCTCCATCAATTTCAACCACTCATTTTTTCTCTCTCCTATTTATTGAGTGGTTGAGATTGACGGAGCATAGGGGCACACCCAAATTTAAGTACAAAAGATCTCAATTTTACATAGAGAGTCACGTAGAAATTTTGCGTAATCATTTAAAGCAAGATTTTTTTCTGTCAGTCAATTCAGACATAACTTTACTAACTTGCGTATTATTAAATCTCCCAATATCCTGCTTTTCAGCCAAATATTTACTGAGCTATTTGTATTATCTTTTTTGAAAAATTAAATTATATTGACGAAATTGAAAATTTGTACATGCTAAATGCTTTACAAAACCATACATCCTTCCATAACCCAAAAACATTTAACATCTCAATAACAAATTCACATGACTACATCCTGATTTCTCCAAAACTTTTGGAAAGAAGAATCATCTAAACGTCTTGGTTTCTCGAGAGCTTGCTTTACTTTCTCCTCACATATCTCTCATGTACATCCTAAATTTCACAGGCGATGAAACGATGCTTACAAGTCTTCCAATGGAACGGCTACCACAGAGCAGCTTTGGGAGTACTTCATCTTCCTTCAGGTAACTGCTTGATCCATTCTCCTCTTCCGGTTTGGTATTGCATGTTCAGAAGAATTGTGTATCGGATAGTTTTTACACCTGATTCCATGCTCTAACGGCATTCTCGCTACAATTAGAAAGTTCTTTTAATAGAAAATTTGATTTTCTTATTCTCATGATTAGAGAATTCATCAATTTGTTGATATTATTGTTGTATTTAAGATGGGAATTTTTCCACATCTATAATTCTCTAAATCAAGTAACCAGTATTTACAAGGCAATTGTGATATTGTTACTGTCACCATAATGAGGTAAAGCATTCATAAATTAACATGCTCCAACCACAAAAGGCTGCCAATCTTCATTTTCTATCCTAGTCATGATTAAAGTCCAAAGGCCGCAGCTTTGAACCATCAGCAAGTTGATTATCTTTTCTTATCCTTTTCCCTTTCTTTCCATTCAAGAATCTAGAGAAAGTAGAGGTATCATGTTTTCTCTGCTGGTACATATTATCCTGTTAGCTTCTTTGATGGCTATAGCCTAGAGTACCTGACAACCTGGCGCCATAGCCTGGTCCAACATTGAGAGATGATCATTTGTCCCAACAAAGTTGCACTTTCACGTGAATGCATTTCAGTTGCTTACGTCTGATAATCATGCAACTAAATGAATTTGATCCTCTTTCCTATCGTTCAAACTAGTGAGAACTCAGTTAAGCTTCCAACTATTTGTTAAAGCTTTGAAGGATATTTCAGGAGGAAACACTAAAATAGGAAAAAGAAAAGAAAAGAAAAGTTTTTTTTGCCAAAGGAAGGAAAGAAAATAAGATAGGGAGTTGCAAAATGATGGACTTCTCTTGCAAGTATACAACCTATGCATTCCACTGAAAATTATTGCTCTACTCAGATGTTTCGCTGATTGTCTTTCCTCTCTCTCTTAGCTTGGCCACAGCTTCTTTCATGGCTTCCTTCCTCTTCTTGCTAGCAAGTACTTTTGCTTCTAGACCACTCACATTTGGGCCCTTCTCTTCTGGTGGAGGTGGTGGTGGTCTTCTAGCAGCAAGTGCAATGGAGCCACCAATGTGCAGGCCCAGAGCCATACCCCCCAAACTCAAGGTCACAAACCTGCATTGCAAACCCTCAGCCGAAGTAAATATCTACTTGATTTTTGTGTTAGGGATCAAGATTCAAATCTTAATATAGATGCAGAAGTAAGGAACTTGAGCACATCTTTACGCGTAATTTATCTGATCCTCAAGGTACAGATACATTTGTATAAAGAAACCAACCTGCGGTGTACAAGTTTGGTGTCCAAGACAGGATCCAAATCCCTCTGGCAAGCACCCAGAGTTTGAGATCTTGGAAATGAAACTCGTGTTACTGTTACTGCCTTGTTAGAATTGGTTGAGCTAGGAGCTGTAGTGGCTACTGATGTTCTGGTCAATGAATGCACCATAATTTTGCTTGAATTGCAAACTGTTTGAAGGCGAAGGCATCTTTGTTTTACGAATATATGGATGTGTTAAGGATATGTGTAGCAGAGATAAAGTTTTGAGCTCTTACACGTCAAGGACAATAGAAATCTATTGGCTGTCACTAGATAAGGTTATACCGTTGTTGTGGAAGTGGACACTTTTCGTGGCTTCTTCACTTGGCTACTGATACCTGGTCGTATAAGTTAATTTGTTCACAGAACCAAAATCAGGAGACAGGAGCTGACGCATTGTAAGTTCAAAGTTTATATCAGGGTATTATTTGCTACCTTTTAGTGCTAAGGTGTCAATATTCTGAGTGTTAAAAAGCTAACTAAGAGGGCACGGGACCAAGTCACAACACTGCTCTGATGCATGTCTACGGTTGATGCCTTGGCTTACAACATCGAATGCTATGCAGCTAAACTACAGCCCACCATTCAAGTAGAATCTTGACTACTTATGTTAGCATTCCCGGCGTCATGGGGTATATTCATAAGCCACTAATGCTCAAGAAATAAACACGGGTATGGGGGCTTTACCACAGTAAGTCAAAATCTCAAATCTGGCACTTCATATCCAAACTAAAATTCAAAACATCTGTCATTCCAAATGTTACCCTCAAAACAGTACAATTTTTGCAAGAAAAGATAAAACAAAAATTAACTTCAAACATATCCAGATCAAACTAATCTTAATCTTAAGCAACATGAAGACTAGGAAAAAGTAGAATAGTTCAGGACTCTAATGCCCGCCTAAGTGTAGAATAGTTCAGGACTTTAATGCCCGCCTAACTGTACTTTCACTCATCATCTTCATCATCGTCAGCAGCTGCTGAGTTGAGGTTTTGTAGACGCTCAATCAATGCAGCTTTCCTTTGCTCGTATGTAAGCTTCTTTGCATTATACCTATAGTACACAAAGTTAGTATCAATGAACGATCTTCAAACCCAAAGAAGTTTTGAAACAAAAAATGATGTCCAAACACTCATAAAAAGGATCAATAACAACAATAAACAGGAAATACAACGGAAAACAACTACTTACAACACAGGGTTCGCATCATAAAAATGGACCATAACAGTGGGGCAAATGAAGTATTAATCCAAAGAATTTTTGTGATGGCAGAAAAATCTTTGAAGCAAACAAATGATTTTTAACTTTAAGATTAGACTTCTGTTTGAGAATTTGTTTTGATTACATTCGAATAGCAGAAAAAAATACTCCAACTAGGAAACATAGATATTCAGGTCATGCTTTGTAGTATTGAATTCCAAAATAACCATAACGTTCTTTCAGATAATTAAGAGATAATTAAGAGATCACACATAAATGGAATCTCCACATCAACTACATAACAACAAACCTCTTGTGCTCTGTAGGCTGTGGCTTATCAGATTTCTTTGCTGTGGGATCAGCACGAATGGCAGCATGGACCTTCTTGTACAGGGCCTCCATGCCATCAGCATCAATTTCTCTCTTGATATACTCGCTGAAGTGGGACTGATACTTCTCTGGTTCATCCTCCGCCAAAGTCTAGAGTACGAAAAAATTCTAATGAGATTTCAAATTAACACTTGTAACGTTAACATTTTTCAAAGATAGATCTATCATTTCCAAGTCACTTGGAATTACCCTCATGTATGCAGCAACATGACCACCATAGATATACTTGCGGTGAACTTCAGCATCAAGTTGCTTACTATCCTTTGAGAAGCCAGCAAAGCGTTTATCACTGTGAGGAATATCCAGACCCCCATCTAGAGCACCCTGTAATCAAAGACATTTCAGGTCACAAAATTCAATGAACAATGCAAAAAAAACATTGATAGCTTAATACAGATTTCCGCTTGAGAGAAGGAAAGAAACTCCTGACCCCGATGTTCATGACAAGCATATTCATAAGGAAAAGGTAAATGAGACCACCTCATAAGGATAAAATCATTGATACATTCATTTATACAATCATGTTGGTTTAAATCTTTTCAAAGGACATATAAATCAACTTAATGTCAACTCAAGTTACTAGTTAGAGGATTCTACCAATTGAACATTTCTAGTTGGAACAGTGTACCACCAAATAAAAAGAACATTTTATTGTTGTTGAAGTTACCTTCAGAGCACCAAAAACTCGATTTCCAGTTGTGGTCCTGATTAAACCAACATCAAGCAAAGCACGGAATGGCCTCCTCTCTGTCGGTTCAACTGAGAAATCCTCACCACTGGCCTGATCATGGAAGCCACTTTAACAAATTAGTTCCTTACGATTAAAAAAATATGTACAGAATTTAATTTAGTAAAAGAGAATCTGAATGCTATTTTATTGCTCATTTTATTGATAAATGATAGAGTGGATTTGCAGAATATACCTCAACATTGCCTTCATATTCATCGTCCATCTCAAGCATTTTCAACACACGGCGAGCCAAAAGAAGCCCGGTACAATAAGCTGCTCAAGTTTTCAGATAAAAAAGTAAATAATAATATTTTCAATGGTAAATAAGATATAATTATAGATTGGAAAAAAGCTACCTGCTGCATAGTTTGTCAGACCAACTTCAAGGCCATAACGAGGAAGCTCATGGGCATAAGCTGCAGCAAGAACCAAGTCACCAGCTATGCTTGCTGATACTATTTGTGCAACAATGTCTCTGTTGGTCTAGATATTATGTTATGTTAAAGGCACAATGATCTCAGGTAATCAATAATCTCTACAAAACATTTCAGGGGAAAGGTAACTTGGTAAATATGCATTCATGAATGTACAAGAATAGCCTCTTGACGCAGCCTCACAAAATGATAGACAAACTGATCTACATCAAGAAACTGTGATGTTCATCTATATTCTAAAATACCATTCACCATGCTAATTTACCTAGCTGCACAACATATATACTCAAACATGCAGGCGCAGACAGACATTAGTAGCTACTAAGCAATGCATGTATTAAAAAAAAGAAACACAAAAAGGCTAAAAAGCTGGTCATAAGGATACAAATCGCACAACAAAGCGATATTTTGGGGTGTTATACTTGTTCTTATCTTGATTAATCAGACGAATCCTGGCACGGTAGTCAGTCTTCCCAGCTGTATGCAATCCCCACAAATAGAAAGATTAATTGAAGAGTTGAAAACACTAAAAAAGATATCCAAGTGCACATTAAACCATTACAATACCTCTCCTTCTCTTAAACTTGACCTGGAACCGCTTGAAGTAAGCCTTTGTTTTTTGAGCCTTGACAAAGGCCTGTTACAAGACCCAAAAAGGAGAACTCTTTTACAGAAAAAACTATGACAAACAATATAAGTACACAATACATTCTGGATCATAAAGATACCACAGTTCATTTTATGCTATATACAACAATTCTCCAGAACCCACTTAACCATATTCCAAGATAAAACGTTCTCAACAATCAACAGTAAAGAATAACATAAAAAGTCACAATCTTGAATCTTACGGAACAGCAAATGAGTAAAAATCCAAACTTGGAAACACAATACTTGAACAAATCATAAAAGCATGAAAAGTGTTGAAGAAGATGAATATGACGACTCACCATAGTTGTGTTGAGAGAAATGAGTAGCTCAACTGAGGAGAGGGAGAGAATGGGAGCGACGGCCAATACCCAAAGGGCGTATAAGAAGCCACTCGCTTCCTAGGGTTTTGGTTTTGGTAATTGGTAGTTCAATTGTGTATTGGGCTCTTAGACTTGGAGCTGGACTGGGTTTTTTCCAACATGCTATTCAGGCTGTCATGTATTGGTAATTTATGCAAACACAACTATACATTGGATAGGATCGAATCAATTAATTACTATTCAAAATGTCAAACAATATACAAATAATATTTAATCTAAGTATAAAATATAAAATTTTATGTAAGAATACGTATAAATATTAAAAGAACCTTTTTGATATAACTTGTTTGAAACTTGAACTTGGATGTTCTTTATGTAGAGCAAAGCAGGAGTTAATAAGTAAAATACAACCCAAGCCAACATAAATGATAGTGAAAATTGATCATTCCAGCCCCAAAGGACAAGCATAACACCAACTTACCTGGTGATTGGATTGTAAGTGATTGCTTTATTCCTCGACCTTCAGGATCTGTAACATAAAGGACGTATAATCTGAACCTGATCAAGCAAATATAAGTTCATATCTGAAGTAATATATCCAAAACCAATTCCAAGGTCAATCCAAACATATAATATGAACGGAATGCAAGAAACTTACAGGTGTTAACCAAGTTTGATGAATGAATTGATTACTTCAAGAACATAAGTGATATGAAGATGCACAGAAATGGACTTTGAAATTTCAACAACGCTTACGGAATTGGTTCGTTAGTTATCTGTTTTTATCTGCTTGCAAAAACTATACAGGAAGATGGAATGTTATGTAAAACCTATATATTATATTTGTCTCATTAATAATTATAGTTTTAAAAATATTAAGTGTTAACCGATTGATATATTTATTTAATAGAAATCGGCTCTCTCTCTTGCCCTATTCATCCCTTTTTACGTTTTCACCATTATAAAGTATGATTATTGAGAGATAGAGGAAAGAAATCAAGTTTTCCCATATTCAATCACTTAGAGGATTTTTTCTTTTTAAATTAAGATTAAACTAATCTTATAAAATAAAGAATGTAGTTCCTATTTTATATTCTAGTAGAAAACATAGAATTCTAATATTTGGGATATACGAATATACAATTATGTCTATGCAGCAAATTGTGCTTACATGTAGTATTAGAGTCAAGTTCTAAATTCTATGATTTTTCCATTAAAAATATTGTGAGTTCATTTTATTTCCGCATAATTGTTTGTTAAATCTACTGGATTATTAAAAAAATTTTCGTAACTCATATTTTGTCCTGCCACATGGCTCAATTCTTTATAGCATTAATTGTCTCATTCTTTTCGACTTAAAAAAAAAGGAAGATATACTATGTTCATGTTTATGCTTGCTACCGTGAAAATATATATATATATATATACCATTATAGCGGAGGGGGTTCATAACTTTTTCCGGCATAATTTTGATCTAAATTTAATATATCTTTTCCTAGTTGTGCTTCAAATTGAAAATCGATTATAATTTTTGTACCATGTCTAGAATTTTTAATATATTTAAAAAGTTGTATTTGTTTTATTAAAAAATACATCATGGGTTTATAATATGGTTGTCTTGTAGCTCTATCTTGATTATTTGCTAATTCAGCTTGATATTGTAAATTTATCTCATTTATTATATTATCTATGCTATCTCCAGTTGATAAATCTAATCGAACTAAATGTTCTCCGTAAGCTTCTACGTCCATGTTTTGAATATATGTCTTCTTCTACTATTACTATATCAAACAGAATAAGTTAAGAAAATAGGGTCCAACATGCTTCCGTACCTTTCTTCGTTTTGACCAAAATATCGCCGGGTTATACCACGAAATTTTTACCGAGCGTTTCAGCCCCAACCTATAATACTATAGGTAACTCTTCTGAGATTCCTTCAGCAATATTCAGCACAGCCTAATTTCGTTTCCTACCTTTAGGCGTAAGAAGTAAGACGAAAAGATGTTGGGACTTTTCTTAACAGAATTCTGAAAGATATAGAAATAGTAAAAGAAAGAGAGAAGTTTTATTGAAACATGAGGAAGTGTTTACAGGGGTAGAAAGGGTGTGAAGACTCTACTCTCCTTAGTTCTGAATTTACATATTTATATTCACAAAAAGTAAAAATACTATTTGAGATCTTTTTTGAAGACCATTTATTTTTGTACACGTACAGACTTACTTTGTAGCTAACAACAAGCTTACTTTACAGCTAACTTATCTAGAACTATCTTTAGATATCTTCCCTGTCAGTTATTTTGTCATCTGCTCCAGTTGTCTTTTTGTCGTTATCTTCTTTTTTAAGTGCTATCTTGTCTTTGCTGCACACCGGACACGTATCTTTTGGATGTTTACGAAACAGACAAATCTTTTGTTGAGCTGTTGGACTTGATTTGATGACTCTCAATTCCAGCAACTTCATTTTCGTTCGTAAAAAATTCTGTGCTGCAAGTGGAGTATTTTTTGCGGGTGATATCATGACAGAGGAATGAATTTTTTGTCCTCCATAAGTCCGAAATCCTTTTTTGAAGCTTGCTTCCATTCCTTGTAGGACTATTCTTATTCTAATAGCTCGTCGATAATGAATATCTTTATATATATATATATATATTATTGTTTATTTAATTGGTCTCCCATATTCTTGCCGCTTACTTATGAAAGAAGATGGCTTTATAAATTATCTTTTTGTTTCAATTTTCGTGTATTCATTGAATAATAAATGGGTCAAATCATGTAGCTTTAATATTAGAGGCGATAATTATATTATTGTATGAAAGCTGCCGAATTCATATGTATGAGAGCTATTATTATTATTATTGTTTTTTTAATATGATATAAGTAGGCATATGCATTACCTATGAAAGCATAATTTTACATTAAATAGTTATGATAGTTTGTTAGTCACTAAAGTGGCCAAGCTTTGATGTTTAATGAATACTAATTTATGAAATATTTTAATACAATTACCCATAATTTATGGATGCTTATTAAAAAATGATATAATGAATTCATTAGTATTTGAAGTTCACTAATTATACAATATTTTAGGATTACCTAAAGATTAATCAATTAATTTTATAATTTGTGGATATGAAGTGTTAATTTATATGCTTAGAATGAATGTGTTTAGTATATCCAAAGATAGCTAGCATATTTGTTTGAGGTATATTTAGTTAACAATTAAGTAATATAAAATTAGAATCATTATTGTAATTATGGTATGTCTTAGAATCGCCCAAAGGAGATCTTAGATATACACTAAATGTTTTATGTAGAATAATTATTTTACGTCTCATAATCGCCCAAAGGAGATCTTTATGTGGAATAATTGTTTGGAATATGATTTATGGTCAAGTTTTATGATTCAAAGAATTAATATATGAGCATTATGTTTTGCAGTTTATGTTCTTGCTAACTTCAATTCGATTGCTTCATATGTTTCATCCTTTAATGGATTAAATTACTCTAATTGATGTGAATAGTTTCAATTTCAACTTGGTATATTGGATATTAATTTGGCACTCAAAGTTGAGAAACCGACTGCGATTACCAATGCAAGCACTGTCGATGAGAAATCTTTTTATAAAGCTTAGGAAAGATCGAACAGATTGAGCTTAATGTTTATGTAAATGACTGTTGCTAACAATTAAGATAACGCTTTCCAACACTAAAGTTGCTAAAGAATTTACGAAATTTGTGGAAAAGCGTTCCCAAACTGCTGATAAGTCACTTATGGGGACATTAATGGCTAAGTTGACCACTATGAAATTTGATGGTTCATGAAGCATGCATGACCATGTCATTGAAATGACAAATATTACAAGACTAAAGACATTAGGAATGAAAGTTGGTGAATTTTTTCTAGTACATTTCACTCTTAATTCTTTGCTTCCTGAGTAGTATGGGTCATTCTAAATAAACTATAAAACTACGAAGAACAAGTGGAATGTGAATGAATTGACCAGTATGCTTGTTTAAGAGGAGACAATGCTTAAGAATCAGGGACCCATACCAATAGTTTGGTAGGTCATAAATAGGCTAGAAATAAGCCTAAAAGAAATTGTAGCAAAGGAAAGGGCAAGCAAGGACCATTTAAAGTTAATGAATCCTCTAGTTAAGTTCAAAAGAAAGAACATAAAGGTGATAGATTCCACTTCTGTAAGACACTTGGGCATTATCAGAAAGATTGCTTAAAACGTATAGGCTGGCTCGAAAAGAAAGATAGACTCAGTGCTTTAGTATGTTTCGAATCTAATTTGTCTGAAGTTCCTTATAATACTTGGTGGAATGATTCCGGTTGTACCACTTATGTTTCAAATACCTTAAAGGGATTCCTTACAACTGAAACCACAAACCTAAATGGAAAGTTTGTTTTGACGGGGAACTATGTCAAAGCTCTAGTTAAAGCCATAGGAACTTATCGTTTGATTTTAGATATTTGACATGATTTAGATTTATTTCAAATGCTTTATGTACCTTTTGTTTCTTGTAATTTAGTTTCTTTATCTAAACTTGTTTCTGTTGATTATACTTTCAAATTTGGGAATGGATGTTTCAGTTTATTTGAAAACAATTGCCTTATTGGTTCTAGTATTCTTTATGATGGGCTATACAAGTTAAATCTTTATAACTTTTTTGGTGAAACCCTACTAACCTTGCACTATAATGTTAGTATTAAACATGGTTTAATTAATGAAAATTCAGCTTTCTTGTGGCATAAATGTTTAGGTCATATTTCTAAAGAAAGACTACAAAAACTGGTAAAGAATGAAAATTTACCAAATTTTGACTTTACTGGTTTTGGTATGTGTGTGCATTGCATGAAGGGAAAGTAAACCAAACACACAAAGAAAGGAGCCACAAGAAGCACATAGCTTCTTAAAATTATACACACTGATATATGTAGGCCTTTTAATGTTCAATCTTTTACGGAAGAAAAATATTTCATCACATTTATTGATGTCTTTTCGCGTTCTAGATATGTCTATTTATTGCATGAGAAGACTTGAGCAACAAATGCTTTAGAGGTGATTGTTCATGAGGTAGAAAGACATTAGATAAAAAGGTGAAAATTTTCAGATTCAACTTGGGTGGTGAATTTTACGGCAAATATAATAAGTCAGGACAATGCCCAAGTCTATTTGCCAAATTTCTTGAAAAGCATGATATATGTGCTTATTATACAATGCCAGGTACACAACAACAAAATGGTGTGGCAAAAAGACGTAGTCATACATTTATGGATATATTTAGGAGTATGTTAAGAAATTCATTTTTACACTTATAATTACGGATGCATGCATTGAGATCCGCGGTTTACTTGTTAAATGAGGTTCCTAGTAAGGTAGTTTAAAATTTTTTTTTTGAATTGTGGACTGGAAGGAAACCTAGTCTAAGGCACCTACATGTTTGGAGTTGTCCTGCAGAAGTAAGAACTTATAATCCACATGAAAAGAAACTAGATGCAAGAACAATTAGTGAATTTTTTATTGGTTATCTAGAAAAGTATAAAGGGTATAGATTTTATTGTCCTAATCATACAACAAATATTGTTGAAACTGGAAATGTTAGGTTTATTTATAATGGTGATATTAGTGGAAGTGTTGAAAAACCACGTAATGTAGTTATTAAAGAAATAAAAGTTCAAGTTCCCTCACTAACTTCTACAATACATGTTACTTTTATAGTTGTAGAATAGTTTGGAAATTTACAGGAGCACAAATAAATGATCAAACACTTCATGAATTAATGAACCTATTGGATATGCAATTAATGTTCCAATTGTAGAACAACCACAAGAAATAGCATTAAGAAGGTCTCAAAGACTTAGAAAACCAATTGCTTCTAACGATTATGTGATATGTCTACAAGAGTCAGATTTTAACTTAGGAAATAAGGATGATCCAGTTTTGTTTTCACAAATCATTGAAAGTGTTAATTCTATTAAATAATTGATGCTATGAAAGAAGAGTTGAATTTTATGGAGCAGAATGAAGTTTGGGATTTAGTCAAATTGCCTGAAGGTTGTAAGAGAGTCGGATGTAAGTGAGTTTTTAAGGCCAAACGTGGCTCTTATGAAAATGTTGAAAGACACAAAGCTAGACTTGCTACTAAAGGTTATACTCAGAAAGACGACATTAATTATAAGGAGACTTTTTCACCTATTTCAACCCCTTTAGAATTATAATGATACTAGTGGCTCACTATGAATTAGAGTTACATTAAATGGATGTGAAACCCACCTTTTTAATGGTAATTTAGAGGAAGAAGTGTATATGGATCAACCTGAAGGTTTTTCAATTAAAGTAAAGGAAGACATAGTGTGTAAACTTAAGAATTTGATATATGGACTTAAGTAAGCCTCCTGACAATGGTATCTTAAGTTCAATGATACTATTACCTCCCTTAGATTTAAAGAAAACATCGTTGATTGATGTATATATCTAAAATTCAGTGGGAGTAAGTTCATATTTTTGATACTTTATGTTGATATCTTGTTAGCTACTATTGAGCTTGGTTTAATGCACAACATCAAACAATTTCTCTCTGAGAATCTTGAAATGAAAGATATGGGAGAAGCCATTGATGTGATAGGAATTAAAATATTTAGTGATTGATCACAAGGACAATTAGGCTTATCTTAGAAAGCCAATTATTTGATAAGAATTAAAATATGGTCTTGGAGAGATTTGACATGAAAAATTATTCTACAAATGTAGTTTGAATTCATAAGGGAGACAAGTTTTGTCTTAATTAATGTCCAAAGAATGAATTGGAACATAAGCAAATGACAAATATTCCTTATGCGTCAATTGTTGGAAGCCTAATGTATGCTCAAACTTGAACCAGACCAGACATTAGCTTTGCCGTCAGTATGTTGTGCAGGTATCAAAGTAATCCTGGATTGGATCATTAGAAAGCTACAAAGAAAGTTTTGAGATATCTACAAGATACTAAAGATCATATGCTTACTTATAGGAGATTTAGTCATCTGGAAGTGATTTGATATTCAAATTCAGATTATGCCAGTTGCATTGATACTAGAAAGTCCACTTTTGACTACCTTTTTCTATTAGCTGGAGGGATTATTTCTTGAAAAAGTGCGAAGCAGTCTATCATTGTTGCATCCACTATGGAATCTACATTCATAGCATGTTCTGAAGCTACATTTTGAGGATTATGGTTGCGAAACTTTATTTTGGGACTTGGAGTTGTTGACATTATTACCAAGTCGCTGAAAATTTATTGTGATAATTCTACACCAGTTTTCTTTTCAAAGAACGATAAGTACTCTAAAGATGCTAAACTTATGGAATCAAAATAATTATATGTTAAATAAGAAGTTCATAAACAAACAGTATCAATTCAACATAGTAGCTCTAATGATATGATTGCAGATCCTTTGACGAAAGGATTGATGCCTAAAGTCTTTAAAGAACATGTTGAAATAATGGGTATTCTGAGATACCATTATTGAGATTTATGATGTTTGTATTTTGATATTGTGAGTTCACTTGTGTTTATACTTCTGTTAATCCTATTTTATAATATATATTTATGAATAAATTATGTTTATAGGATTTGTCTTTAAATAATACATTATTATTGGACAATTATTGTGTTTCTTATTTATGGATCATATTAAATAAAACGCTAATATTATAGTAAGTGGAAGGAATTATGTCGTTTGTTTTTTTAAAATTAATTATATCGTTTGTTAAGATGTAAAATTGTTATAACTCTTATTAGTATCTTTGTTTGATTGTGATTTATAATGTGATCAAAATTAAAGAATTTAGCAAAGTTTATGCGTAGAATGTTTATTTATTAAACCATGATATGATGTTTTTTAAATTAATGAGCCAAGTGGGAGAACGTAAAACCTGTATATTATATTTAGCTCATTAATAATTATGGTTTTTAATAATGTTAAGTGTTAACTGTTTGATGGGAACGATTATATATACCTATTTAATAGAAACTGGTTCTCTCCCTCGCCCTATATATTTCTTTTTATGTTTTCACTATCAAAAAACAAGATTATTGAGAGATACAAGAGAGAAATCCAGTTTCTTCGTATTCAATCACTTTGAGGTTTTTTTTTCTAAATTAAGTTTAAACTAATCTCATGAAACAAGGGATAAAATTCTTATTTTATATTTTGGTGAAAAACATAAAATTCTAAGATTTGGGTTATATGACTATTGCAATTATGTCCATGTAGTAAATTATGTTTACATGTTAAACTCAGGAAGTTCAAATGTTAAGGGTTGTTCAGTGCACAAGATTTTCCACTTTGTTAGAGTCAGAAAAAAGTTATCAATTATACACAATCTTCCTTTTATATTTTTATAAAAGGGATGTTTCTGTGACTCGAACTCTTGACTTTCCAGTCACAATGAGTAACCTTCAAAATGTTGTAATAAATAAAGGCGATACTTTTAGCCCAGCTTTTTGCTATGTAAATTTAGATTGATTTTAACTTTAACAATCTTTTATCTTTTAAATTTAAAAGTGAGTTATAATTTTATTTATATGTATTTAATACATATTTT
>JAOTJB010000005.1:7706840-7717879 GCA_027123815.1 Erythroxylum minutifolium
TTAACTTTAACAATCTTTTATCTTTTAAATTTAAAAGTGAGTTATAATTTTATTTATATGTATTTAATACATATTTTTAAAATTTCAAATTGATTTAATTTTTAAAAATATGCGATGTTTATATTCTATACTTTAAGTTATAAAAAAATTTTGATGAATTTTTTAAATTTGAAATATGCCACCTTTTTAAAGTATATTACCTATTGAGAAAGTACATGTATTTCTTTTTGTATATATGGAAAAATCTTATCATAAATTTATGTTTATGAGTTTATAATATTCATAGACAAATTTAGGGTTTTGATTTTAAAAAATATGAAATTTGAATGTTAAAAATTACAAAAAAAATTGTGTCCAAGTTTTTTTTTGGTTATAAGAAAAGAATTTTATTTTATTGAAGCAAAAAGTGAATTATTCATAAAGCAATTACATGTTTTGTAAATGGTTTATTTTTATTACTTTTTAGTTTTTTGCATTTTAGAAGAAAATAATTAGTATCCAAGTTGGTTCTAATGAATGATGGGTGGCGAGTTGGATGAGTATTGGGATGATATGAAGTATCAAATCCAAAAGAAGTCCCCACTATAAGAACGAGAGGCATAGAGGAGCCAATGAGATGAAGCTAACATGTATTGACAAGCCACACCCACACGATTCTCCTCGCTCATATCTTCTATATATTTGCTTCACAGCTCACGTTGCCTCACAATATCCAATACCCATTTCTCAGTTTCTCATGAATTTCGTTTCTCTTGTAAGAATCATCTCTCCATTACGCCAAATTTTCCGTTTTTACCTTCTTCTTCTTCTGGGTTTAACTTTTCGAGGAATCCTCCATCAGTGGTTCTGATCTTAGTTCAGGAACCACGTAAAGAATTGTTCTTGTTATTGTCTGTCTGAATGAGCCTGCTTTGACTTGACTTGGCGTAGTATAAGTTCAAAACATTTGTTTCAGGGAGCTGTGTTGTTCAATCAGGATTTTCTATTTCTGTGCCATTGTTAGTTGCATTGGAAAAGCTTAAAGATATAATTACCAACTTACACGAGCTTCTTTATCGAATGGGTTCAAGTGGGTTTGGTATCATTGAAGCCATTTTTTATTTTATTCAGTTCGATCAACATTGAATCATCTGTTGAGAGAATGAAGGAGAGAGGTCATGTGCTTTTTAGGAATGTATGTTGGATGGAGTCTCTTTCATCTCGTAGATTGCTTTAATTATTGCACTAATAAATTTGTTTGTGGAACTAAAGAGAATTTTGACAATTCAACTCTCGAGCTACTGTTGGAAATTCAAATGACTTTCTTCCAACGAGCGAAGTTCGATGCAGATTCTTTCTTTGTTTCTTAGTTTTGATGAAATTCGAGATTGATATGTCAATTTTTTATAGTATAGTTAATTTCCTTTTTTGTATAGCAGATAATGAGTGCTTGGTGAATTTTCTTGAAGAGTTGCGTTTAAATTGACAACAAGAAGATGTTGCCTGTTTGCTCCACCACTCCCTGCTGCTCGTCTCATTCTCAGGTAAGATTATGATTTCTAACTCACCTTTTTCTCATAGTTCTCTAGGAGTCCTTTTTCTCTCAAAACCTTACGCTATTTATGATTCACGACTTATTTCTTTGAGTTCTTCAAATTACATGACTTAGAAAGTACAAAATTGCTATGCTCTCATATAGCCCTTGGGTTGGCCTTTCGAGTTTGCTTCTTTCTGGTAAGTAAGACTTGCTTTTTGATCACGTTATTTTAACAAAATTTCCTGTCTTATGTGCCATTGGTGATGGAGGCATTTGCGTAAGGGCAATATATTATAATAATAAGGAAGAAAAGAAAATTGGATATGAAGGTTCTTCAACTTACAGAGGCCAGCTTCATAATTGAAAAAGATAAATTTAAAGAAAAGATACTTGGGTATGGAGGTTCTTCTAGAGAGGAGACCATTTAGAATTTAAAACTTAATTAGTGAAAATCTATAATTAGTGAAATCTTTAAGAAATAGCTGCTAATCTAATATTTTTCTTGAACTGTTGGGTTGTAATATCTCTTAAAAGAGTTGTTGAGTTGTGCTTTTGTTCATGTATCTAAAAATGTAAATGTTGCAGATTTCGTTTCATGGAGCTTTCCGACCCTTTGGCTCTTTCTCAAAAGATTTTGAGTCCAGATGCATTTTGGAAGAGAGAGTTGGTTTTGGATCGTCAAATGGGTTGCATATGCAAGGTGTATCCTTTAGAACCCAAGCTGCAAAGTCCCTCTCCTCTGATGTTTTTGACTCCAGTGAACAATCAGTGTTTGTGGACTCCATTAAAAATGTTTCCTGCTCAGATGAATTGACTGATGCCAGATGCAAATTATATGGTGATTGGGGTTCTTCGGTTGGGGCAACAAATGAAATGCAAACTAATGGAATAGAAAACCTAAAAAATGTGGAGACCTATAGCTTATCTGCCGTGGAACAGGAACTTGGAAATTCTTTAGAGCAGTCAGCTGAAAATGCAGATATATTAATGGGAACTGTGGAACCTCAAACTCTGTTAAGCACTGAAATAACACCAGAAAGTCCCAATTTGGGATCTGACTCGATTGGTATGATTGGTGATTCATTATCAGAGACAAAGGCAAGTTTTGATGATTTTTTAGCAGGGGTCACTGACTCCATCAGCAATTCAGTTAGTAAGGGAGAGAATGCTGTGAAGAGCACAGTAGATACAATCAATTCATCAGTAGCATCCATTACTAAAAGTGCTTATGAAGCAGTGGATAATGCCTGGAGTAAAATCTTTTCATCTTTTGACCAAACTGGAGAGTTAGCAGGCAGTCGTTTTACTAATGTTTCTGGTGGCTTGACTGAAGCTGCTAGTAAAGCCGCTACCATTTCTGTAGATGTTTTAAGAAGTACAATTGTTGCAGTTGAAGATTGGATTAGTAAAGGGTCTTCTCTTCTTGTTTATTCTTATGGAAATGTCAAAGAACTGCTTCCTCCGCAGATCAAGGACACACTAAATCTATCCGAAGAAAAAGTAATTCAAATATATACACCAATTGGCTCTGCTGTTCAACAGGTATTCAGATCTCAGGGGGACATTTTCTGTTCCTTATTGATTTTCGGGAGATCCCATTGAGACATCTGTGATGAGATTTTTTAGCACATGCATATAGCATGAAATGAATAATTGTTTCCGTAGTTTCTTTTGTTCTCTTGATAAATTGAATCCAGATGCCCCACCATAATTAGATTGGTCCATGTAGGAACCATTCTTGTGGGAAGAGTTAGTTACTGCTTTTATGCTGAAGGAAATTTTAGTTCAAAATTAATGATAGAAACCCATGGTGAATCTGTTCCTTTCACTTTTCCATAATAAATGATACTGAATTCATATGCAATAAACAGATTTATGTCGGTATTGATGGATTGGAGAGAAGTCTTGGCTTAGATCCTAATGATCCAGTTGTACCAGTTTTTCTAGCCCTTGGGACTTCAGCTACTTTGTGGTATAAATGTCCTTTTGTGCATTTAGGATTCTTTGTCTAACATGCATTCTTTGTGAAATTTAAATCTCTTTTCAGATCTGTACAGGGTCTGTTATTGGGCTTGGTCTTCTAGTGGCTACTCTGGAGATTTATCTCCTGAATCAACATTAGAGCTCTTGACTGGGAAAGATGATGCTGTGCTCATTGATGTCCGGCCTGAGGCAAGAGACTGTAAATCTTACTGGCTTATTTTACCAATCGACTGTGTTAAAAAATTCTTGTATGTGCATGACAGAGGCTGGACACTGAAATTCTCACCATAGGCCTAATTTGTTGTTATGCCTGTACTCTTATAGAACATTTTACTTTTTTAGCTTTCTCTACAGATGGTAAAGCTATTTCCAAGTGGACTTCTATTATGTGCTTAGTGATATGATTTCAACTTTGTCACGGGTTACTTCCTTTTCAAGGTTATGAGAGAGAGGAATGGTATTCCAGACCTTCGAAGAACAGCTCGATTTCGCTACGTGAATGTAACTCTGCCAGCGGTTAGTTTGTATTTCTACTGCTAATTTAAAGCTGCGATTTGGTGGACTACATGCTTCTCAAGTATTGGGCCCAATAAATGCAAAGAAAGGGCTGCTAAAGTTTTATATTGCATTTCTTTCACTTTACATACAGCTTGATGGCCCGGTAAAGAAGTTGGTAAAGGGTGGTAGAGATATTGACGATGCCTTACTTGCTGCAGTTATTCGTAATTTGAAAGCTATTAAGGTGTGCAGCTTAACGTTTTCAGTGGCATGCCCTTAAATAATTAAGCTTTGTAAGTAGTTCCATATTTGGTCTATCACGTTCTATCATGACATTATTTCCATCTAGGGCTCAAGAAAATGTTTTCAAGAAACTTCTCTTCCTTGGGGTTTCTTCACAATGCATCATTTTTTTGTTGCAAATGTCAACACAAAATATACTACGATAACTTTAGTTCCATTTGTCACTACTACAAGTAGCTCATAATTGGTTACTAAAGCATTTTAAATCATTTCTCAGAATTTTTGTGTGGAATCTATATGAATAGTCATGTTTTATTTGAGTGATTAGTGTATCTTATTTGAAATGAAGAAAGTCTAAATTTTCAATTTCATACATCATCTGCTTGCCATGTTTGTACTTGGATTCTAGCTTTAGGATTGTTTTCTAACATTCTTTTCCTAATACCTGTAGGACAGGTCAATGGTTATAGTTATGGACGCTGATGGCAATTGTTCGAAAGGCATTGCAAGATCCTTGAGAAAACTTGGGGTCAAGGCAAGTACTATGCTATCTCTGATATTTATTTTTATTTATTCGAGCACTTAGGATTAGAGACTACAACAATTAACATTCTGTTAGCCATTTATACAACTTGAGGAATGAAGTTATGTTTGTTGAATATGAAGTCAACAATGACTATGCGTTTACAAGCTACATGCTCAGCTTTTGCAATCTGGAGTTTCCATCAAATTAGCACACTGAAAATTGTTGCATATGTTGGACATGACAGAGAGCATACTTGGTTGAAGGTGGTTTCCAATCTTGGGTAAAACAAGGCCTTCGAATTAAGGAACTTAAACCTGAGACAACACTTACCATACTCAATGAGGTACTAGCCGATAATTACTGCACATTAGAAACATCTAGACATTGGCAGTTCTAGTAACCTTTTGTCAATTCTAGCGGTATATATTTTATCCCTTGATATGGAACTTGTATCTTTTATGGGATCTTTAAAATAATTGCTTCAATCCATGACTGCAATCATTTGAATCAGTCAACTAAATATCTGCACTGTATCTGTTTTTAATGCTTTCTCACCTCTCAAAAGTAAATTCATTGATATTAGACACATCCTGAAGAGGGGCATTTGCTAGACAGGTCTCTATTCAGAGGATTATGTGTTTAGAGTGAACCATAAAACTTTGCTAGATGTTAATGTTAAAGAACTTTAGCTGTTATGTCTCCCAGATGCTGCATCCCATTGTCATAGACCCATACTGTACCTTCACTTTCTCGGATGCCTACTTCCTTACTGCTCTAACCACAGTTAAACGCTGGGATTAATTTCAGGAAGCAGAGGCAATACTTGAAGAAATCAAGCCTTCACCTGTGCAAGCCCTCGGTTTTGCAGTGGTATGACAGGTTACTTTTGTGGGATAGTGAATTACTGCATTTGGAACTCTGTGCCATAGTTGACTTCTCTTAATATTGCAAAACTAAGGCGGACACTCACTCACAAGCCCACATCCATTTCTACACTCATAACTTAAAAGAGAGTATGGATAGAGTTTTTCATGTCTTGGGTAAATTTTTAGATTAAACTTCGAGACTTTTTACCCTGGAAGGTCTGTTGCATGAGAACTAAAGCATTTCTGCTGTGCACCTTCCAAGTATTTAATATGCTATATTATCGTCTGGAGCAATCTTAGCTGGTGATGCATATTCATCTGCATTTGTTACTGACTATACCAATTTCTTCTTGGGCAGGGTCTTGTTACAGCTTTGTATGCACTACTAGGTACGTAATTTTGTCTTCCTCAAAAATCTCTTCACTAGGTTGAATGAGGGAACCTCTTGATGATGTTTCACAATAGTGAACTGATTCAAAGAAGAATACATTTTTGACTTGCATCCTTGCAAACTGAAAATAAATTTTGTTTCAGAATGGGAGAAAACATTACAAGTCATCGGAATTTTTGGTCTTGGTCAGGTATGTAGTCTTCCCTTTAATTGTTCTTTGGTCAATTGTTCTAGGATATTGCTACTCTCTGCCAAGTGAATGCATGATTGACTTCTCTGCGCCCTGAACTCTGAAGCTTTACCATTAGAGCGCTAGCTGTTTATGTAAGCGGGTCCATGTAATAAGAGAGACAAGTTGAGGTGTGGGGCAGTAGTTAAAAACCGTCTCAAGTTGTTGTATTATTGCTAATTATTACTATCAATTATCAAATGGGTGAATTGTTGAATCTTTCTGGTAGAAATCCTCGTGCTAGGGGTTCTTCATCTGCTTCTTGCAAATGTTATAATTAGTGTTGTGATTCCTAATTATTGGTTCCTTGTCCTTGATCAGACCATTTATCGACGGGCTGCTTCATACGAAAATCCTGAAGATTTTAAGCAAGATGTGAGGTAAAATCTTATTCAGAGGTTCATGTGCATGCAATCAATAGTATCGAGGAAATCTTTTATAACACTTTCTGACAACTGACGTACAATATTAATCTACTTTATTGGCAACTTTTCCAAAAGGCAGGATTAATGATATTTGTAGTACTGATTGAAGAAAAGAAATGACAAAAAAAAGTTAGAGAAAACCCTCCAAATTCTCCGTTTTAAATATTCTGTTTTAACTCTATTCTATTAAATTTTATTAAATATTCTGTTTTAACTCTATTCTATTAAATTTTATCCATACAATTATATAAGGTCTATGTAAATATATGAATGAGATTTAATAAAATATGATTAAAACTTCATAATCGAAACAGAAGATTTTATCCCTAGAAAAAAGACATGGGTGGAGCCAGTAAGAAGATCGACTTTACTTAGCCATGGGAGAGGGTAGTGGGACCTTAAGACCTAGATTGAACTGTTTTATGGCAGCCTTATCTTAGTGTATTTGGATTCTTAATACATCTGCCATTGCTGATTGACAGTTTTCACCGCCATTGCTGAATGTTCCAACTCCGTTCTATTTATAGCAGTTGCCTTAATCAAGATTGCCTTTTCCTTAACCGAACATTTTTTAAGAAATCTTTTGTCATTGAGTTGGATAGATCGTAGCTAACTGATCGAGCTTTTTCAGTAGTTGAACTTTCAATTAATTGAAGTTTCTAATGTGTTAATGAAGGTGGTTACTTGCTCCCGTTCGACTTGGAGCTCAGGCATTTTCATGGGCTGCTGGCAAATTAGAAACAAACCGCCTTGGCCTCCCTACTTCACCTTCATCTTCTGATGTTCAAAACCGGGTGCTGCAGGCTGCTGCAAAGCATGAATCACAACCATCTGATGTGGAAGGAATTCAAAATCCATCTCCTGAATCAGCTGCTTCCTTGAGTGAGAGTGTAGACTTATCGGAAGCGTAGGCGTTGAGCTTTTACTTAACTGAGTTCCACAATGTACAAAAAATAAGAACAACTTGGTGACTGACCCCTCCTGGAAAACAATCTCTCTCCATTAAGTTAAAATGACTCAGCAACAAGTTTTGTATATGGGCTCACGTCAACATCTTCAATTCAAGAGAAATACTGTTTCTCGCTATGTGTGATAAACTTGTGAGTGAAAACCATTTATTTTGGAAGAATAAAACAACTTCATAATTTGGTCAACATTTTATGAAGGAAGACAAACCTCAAGTTCATTCAAGAAACAAGCTCTTGTACATTGTTAAATTCTACAATCCAAACAGAAAGGAGTCAACTTTTACAGGGTAATTGATGTGTCTGAATCTGGAATAGGACCTGTAGAAGACCAATCCTTAGATCCATATTTGTCTTTCACTACCACCATTGGTGGCGGAGTTAATAAACCTGCTTTGAAAAGAATGCGTCGTACAGGATCTGAAGGCTGGGCACCAACTGACAACCAATACCTGACACAGAAAATACAGTTGTCAGAACAGAAACAAAGATAATGGCCCATTTAATCCAATTGCGAGACTGAACTGAGGAAAGCAAGAAGCAAACCGGTGTTTAATTATCATCAAAAACCAGACTGAACTGAGGAAAAGTTAAACAGCCGTGAATGAGAACAGGAACTTACTTCACAGCGTCGTACTTAAGCCCCATGTATTTGTTGCCATCTTCTTTACCTATCAGAAAACCGAAATATTGTTGAAATACGATTATGAACACTCTCAAAGAAGAAAAGTAATGTTCTTTCTTTGTTCTAGCATATTTCTAGGAAACCAAACAGAGGAAGAAAGAAAATTGAATAGGAAAAGAAAAAGCACCAGACAAGGGATCGTAGAACCCGACGACTTGAATAGGCTTGCCATCTCTAGGGGTTTTGCTATCCGCAACAATGATTCTGAAAAAGGGTCGGTTTCTGCAACCGAACCTCGCGAACCGAATCTTCACTGCCATGCCTTAGCGTTCTCTTATGGAAGATTTGCTATGCAAATGAAGGTTTAGGGTTCAAAGGTTTTTTAGAGTGGCGAGCATCAGGGTTTCGCTCGAGTTTGTCAGATCCACACGACAGCGTTTTCGCTCAATATTATTTTAACGCGTTGTGGCTGAAGTTGTTAATCCGATAAGCATCTTAGTTTTCTTTCAAGGCCAAATGCCTTCTCGTGTGATGTAGTTTGGTAATGAATCCTTAAAATAGAAGTGGGGAGGTCCTTTTTGATGCAAAATTGCCATGAATTTTGATCCAAGGTCATCGATGATGAGGTTTAGGTAGCTAGAAAACTCAAAACCAACATTTTCTATGTTATAAAACAAATAGTTGCAACATTATATATTTAAGATTATTATCTTCACATTTTCTATCAACAATCGGATGCAAAATTAAGTAGATGATATAACAAAGGTTACCAATGGTTGCATCATTCCATCCCTGCATCTGCTTTCACTTCTACAACAATGATAGTATCAAATTTGTAAGGGAGGAATGTATGAGGTAAGGCAAGAAAGACTTCGAATGCATTCAACAACCTCATTGCTCAGGTCATGCATACATGAGTAAAGTTCTACATGTCCACCAATCAAAAACAATATGCAAGTGCCTCAAGAAGCGCAAGTTTAACATGGTGAGCGGACTACTCTGGGTCTGCAATAGCGTCAACAAGACCTGAGTTGCTTGGTCCACCTTTGTCTTTCACAACCACCATTGATGGTGGAGATATCAATCCTGCTTTGAGAAGAATGCGGCGCACGGGATCTGTAGGCTGAGCTCCGACTGATAACCAATGCCTGCAGAGAACGAATAGAAGAATAACTGAACGAAAATAAAGCACATGACTGCTGCACAAGGTGAAACTAATTAAACAGATAATTGGTGGCCATCGTTCAATGGACCTCACTCCATTATGTATAAGCATAAACTGAGTAAACTTTTCGGTCATTTACTGAAGAATTTAGTTGAAATCAAGTGGCAAAATGGCATAGAACAAAAACACTTCCAGAGATAATGTAGCGCTAGAACTATATAGATCATAGGCAATGATGCGATCATATTCCTGAAGAACTTGTACATGCACCAACAACCAACATTGGGTGTCTGTGTATATCTTCAGGAGATCAACTCCTACTTAAATATAACAGCCAAGAACCTCAGTGAATTTTATGGTTATCCTCCATCAATGGCACAATGATTTCTCAAAGGCCCGTATGTAAAAGATAACAGCGCCAAGGAGATATCCATTTCCCACACACCAGAATTTCCACAAAAAGAACCTTTACCTAGAACTTTTCAACCATTTGTTTTTTTCTTTAATTCGATCTAAACATAGAAGTTTAGTACTTTTACTCAGAGATGTAAATATTTCAACAAGTTGACACATTTCTCTTTCCACAATGTATCATCCTCCAGTCCTTTAGTTACTTCAAAATTCCAAATTAAAGATGAACTAGAAGAAAAATTTTCGATAAAGCTATCGTATAAGTTTGTGTTGTATGTAAATTATCATAAGCAAGAAAAATCAACGCAGCCAAAATGCATAATTTAAGCAAATTTACTATAAAAGCGGTAGAAAAAGATGACTTACTTGACGGCATCATACTTGAGCCCCATATACTTGTTACCATCTTTGCCTGCAACATGACTCAAATTCAAAAGAAATCCACTAGGATTAACATCAAAGCTAATCACTGAAACTTCAAAATAGTCGAGTCCTTGTTTTCTTTTACCAAAAAGAGGGAATGTGAAGCGAAGTAACAGTACCAGACAGAGGATCGTAAAAGCCCACAACTTGAATGTGCCTGCCATCTCTTGGGGCTTGGCTATCGGTGACAATGATCCTGTAAAAGGGTCGGTGTTTGCACCCAAGTCTCGCGAACCGTATCTTCACTGCCATTTTCGTTCTGTTCTCTCTCGTCACAGACTACAATTCAATGAAGCGAGAGTGATTAAATACGACAAGACAGCGATGCTGATAAGATAAGGTGTTTTTTGAGTGGACACAAAAAGAAGTTTGGTTCGATTCATTTTACAGTTTTGACCGTTATCGGGGTTGAAAGGTTTTAGGCTGTCGTGTCGCCCTTGCAAAGACTACATCTTTCTGGGCATTAGAGGAGGGTGTTGATGGAAATGTGAAAGAAAACGAAACAAGACAACCTAATGTTAATGGGTGCGCATGACAAGTTTAGACCTTAGAGTAATCTAAATGTAAATTAACCTCGATAAAAATGAAATCTTTGAGAAAGAATAACGTTCAAAAATGAAGAAATTCATTTTCAATCCATGAACTGGATAGTAAATCCAATTTCCTTTTCTTAGTCAGTTTATTATCAAATACTAGAGACCAAACTTGCACATATGTGTATACGCACCTGCAGTGCAGAATGTATTATGGAGATACGTTTAGGGCTCATTTAG
>JAOTJB010000005.1:7743894-7755907 GCA_027123815.1 Erythroxylum minutifolium
GGCATCTTCTGATTAGTTAAAATAAAAGAGTTCAATTATAAGCATCAATGGTGTGACTTTACGAAATTTAACTTGTAACATGCTCAGCAAAACACAAGGTAATGACCCCAAAACAGGGCTCTGATCATATTTTAAAGGTCAATTGGCAAAGTGCTTCGTGTTCCTCGCCTCGATACCCATAGACTGGAGCCATTTATAGAATAAGTTCTGATCATTTTGAAATCAAGCAAAACAATGTCAGATTTGGCCGGGCAGAAAATTCATTTGAGAAGAAAGAAAATGACAAAACGCAGTGATCTCTCTCTGAACATTCAAAATCAAAAATTAAATTTAACTGAGCAAGCACGTTTTGGAAACATCTCTCTTCTTTTTATGATTTTCTTGGCAGAAAAAGGAAGAATTTCACAACATTAAGTTTAGATTCAAAATTTTCAAGTCCAAGAACAGGTGGAGGCATGAAATTTTCTGATATTACAAGAACAGACGAACTAATGAGAAACAAATGGGTCCGGCAAGCATGCAAGTGTCATTTTTGATGAAGATGTCAGGTCCCAGACGAGAGAAATTCCCATCAAGACAGTGACAAGAGGCATACACGATACAGTTCCCACATCCAGGACTCGTCTTCAAACACTGAACTTCGGCCTTCACATCCCTGCGCTTGATGGATGAGATCAAGATCTAGCCTTTCTTCCAAATTTTTATTCTCTTTTTTTATTGCAAAATGGCATTGTTTAACATGTAGAGTAAACTTGAGCTTTTGTCAATTGGTTTAGTAAGAACCTGCTACTAGACACAGAATTCCAAACACCATAAATACTATCTCACGTATAAAGCTGCCACTAGAAATGAACAAGTTGATTTACATTCCAAATAGTTATTGCCATAGCAGGTAAACTATTAAGGAGATCATGACTTTCCATCTGCGCTAATTAATTCAGACTGATCATTACCAGGTTTAACCAAAAACCGGACCTAATTCAAATCTTCAGTAGATTCATTCACTCAGACAAACCTGAAAGAAATAAAAGATACGAGTAATGCACTTGAAGACAACATAACCATTACACTAATTTCCGTAAGCATGAGAACTTGACCACCACAAACATCTGTAAAACAAATACGAAATGTCAATAATTTGACTGTCTAAACAACGATCAAAGTCATTGTTTAAGTAAATAAATATACACCTAACATTTGAAGTATGCTAATTTAAGAAGATCAAATAGTATGTTATGTTAGCTTATTGAAAGCAGAATCCATGATATGTAAACGCAGATTTGTCATATTATTAACAAAACTGTGAATTTTCTCATGCCGATTTTCAATTACTCCTATAATCTTCGAACGAAAATACAAATTGATTATAAAAAACTAATAAACATACTGATGTTAGTACAATGGTTTTTAGATGAAAATCATACATGATATAATTGAAAAGTTTGAGAGGAAGTTTAAAGATTGTAAGGTGTCGTATTTTAAACGATATCATACTACAAGATCAACAATAATTATATCCATATCCATTGGGCTGGGCCATTTTTAATCTCCGCGTAGTCCATAAGATATAGCTGGAAAGTCCAGTTACATGTTGGTAGGGTTCAAGTTTGAGATAATCGCAGGCTTATACAACCTTGTTCCCGTTGTCCATTTCAGCCATTCTTTTCATGTTTTCCTCTTCTTGTCTAGTGTTCTTACTTAAAACTTGCTTATAATACATGCAATTCCAAAAATGGGTTATGATCATGAAACTGGGAATAAATCTTGCCTAAAAATTGTTTGAGAAGAAGAAATATACAGAAGCATACCAGGATCAATCGATGAAAAAGGAAGACTTTCGGTGAAAAAATAAAAGAGTTCCAGAAACATAATCTACTGATTGAACGTATTGGCAAAAAACAGTAGATGGTAGGTGATGTAAAACTCAATTAAAAAATTGTTCAAATACATTAATAAGAGACCATACCTGTTGATAAAACCTAATAAGTGTTGTCACCAATTTAACTTACTATTACCTTGTTATTTACGCCTCAAGAATTTTACGCATATTATATATTAATCCTTACACTTTTATATTAGATGATATGGACCCCTTAAATAAAATTAGATCATTTCAATTAGATTCTTAAACTTTATAATAGAGAAATGTATACCATTAATTATTACAATACATGTACATCTAACATGTCCAATTGCATTTATAATTATGTACATACATAGTGCACAGTCCAAAATTCTAATAATCTCTCACTTGAATGGCATAATCATGCATTCACACAACAAAATCACCAATCATATACAAATCTCTATAACCAATTTTTATGTGCGTGCATAAAATGAAATTATGTCATCTAAACTGATTGTGTCCATTAATCTCACTAACATAAGGATCAAAGGGGTAGTCATGGCATTTTTTCAACTAAACTCACAGCGATCTCATGCATCAACTAAATCACATAGATCAAATTTGGATGTGTAGCATGAAAAATACAATTACATATGCCTATTTCTAGTTGGTTAAATCTTAACCAAATGAGATTGAAATTAAAAATAAACTATAGAAAACTAAAAAATAATTGAAAAATTCATTAATGTCTTGCGTCAAGTATAGTATCAAGCATAAAGAACATAACATGAACTCCTACTAAATCGAATGACATCAAATGACACAATGCCCATATGAGTAATATGCTTATGAAAGGCCTTGGCATTAATGCTTTACCGAGCGAATTTACAGTCATGAAGTTTATTCATATAAGCTCAAACCACTATAAACTTTTTCTTTCATAACAAGGAACTTAATGTTGTCATGGTATAACTTGAGTGGCATTTCAGTACCATTGACCACCTGCAATCCTGTAATGAAGTTGTATAGCTATATAACATGATTGGAAGCCTCACAAGATACAATAAATTCAGCCTATATAGTAGAAGATGCATGGAGTTCCAAAAGAAAAATATTTAGAGAATTTTATCTTTGGTAAGGGAGTTTTTATAAATCCTACCTCTAAAAGTATAATACTTAGGGCATTTTATCTCTATTGAGGGAATTTTTACAAATTTTGCCAAATTTCTACAATTTTGTAACGGCCTATTCTTACTACTTTAAAGCAACTGAGATAATTTCTAGGGTTATTTGGCTATTATAGGAGATTTAGTAGGAGTTATGGATTGATTGCAAGGCCACTAACTAATCCTTTAAAAAAACATTAGTTCCTTTGGAATTTTTATGCTCGATAGGCTTTTGATCAACCCAAGTATGCCTTTTGTTTATCTCCAATCTTGGCATTACCTAACTTCAACTAGTGATGGCAACAGACTGGACTAGGTTCGAGCACCATTATATCTCAGGTTAAGGCCAGGGGTTGTCCTGCTCAAGCTCAGCCCGATCAAGCCATGGAGAGGCCCAAGCTAGAGCCCCAGCTCGACGAGCCTAAGGAGGGTCAGGTTGGCCCAACCTAATTTATTATTTTAAAAAAATCAAAAAACGACATCGTTTTGTCACTCTAAGTTAGGTCTCAGGCTAGGCTGAGCCTGGATAGCCTTGGCCAGAGTCGAGCCCGAGGCTCAGTTAAGCCCTTGACCTGGCCCGTGGCCCAGTCAACCCAGGTCTAATCAATTAACTTCCAGTTGAGGCGAGTTAGACTTAGGCCCAACTACTATGCCTGACTTCAACAAGACTTTTGTTACAGACACTAATGCATTTGGTTCATGTATTGGTTTGTGCTTATGCAAGACAATCAAGCTAATTCATTCCATGAAAGAAAGCTTCTTACAATTTTATTTCTTGTATAAAAATGACGTCCTTATTTGTTGGATTTCATTATCAAAATTGATCATAAAAGTATAAAGTATTTGCTTGAGTAGATAATTTCTACTCCAACCCAGTAAGATTTGATGGCCAAATTTATGGGATATGACTTTCAAATTCAATTCAAGAAGGGGCAAGAAAATAAGGTTGTAGATGCATTATCAAAAGTGTAGGGTTCACAAATTTTACTGAAAGCACTACAATCAATTGATAATGGTTTATATAAGGAGTTGCAAAAGTGATAGCACATTAATCCAACTCTTATTCAAATCACTTATGATTTGAAAATGCAACCTAACAGCCACCCTAAGTATTCTTAGGTGAATGACCAACTTAGAAGAAAGGGCAAGTTGGTGGTTGGTTCCTCACCACAACTTAAACAACTTATACTTAAATGGATGCATGATTCTCCATTAGTTGGACATTTAGGAAGAGATGCAATCATGTACATAGTAAAGTCCTTGGTCTTTTAGAGGGGAACAAATAAGTGCAACACTATATAAGAACTTAAAATGTATGTTAAAGGTGTAAGTATGACACAATAGCCTACTCGGGGTTATTACAACCTCTAACTATACCTAAAAGGGTATGGTCTTCAATTTCTATAAACTTGATGGAGGGTTTGCCTATGTCTCATGGCAGAGAGGTTTTTTTTTTGTATATAGACTTACTAAATTTGCCCATTTCATGGCTTTGTCTTATCCTTACACAACCCTCTTGTTGTGTATCCACTACCAATTCCTATGTCATCTATTACAGCTACTATAGTTCCAAAAGCCTTTTCAGATAGAGGATTAGTGAAGCACGATAATAGGACTATTGTCAAGCTATTGGTTAATAGGCATAAATCATAATGTTCCACTTGAGAAGCCACATGGGAACTCTACGATAATTTTATGCATCAAAATCCACATTTTAACCTTTAAGGACAAAGGTTCTTAGGAGGGGACGATTTTGATACAAGAAATTTGCTTTCTTCAATTTCTGAAATTCTTTTATTCCTTTCTATGCATTTTTGCATTTTTGCTATAATATTTGCTTGATTGCCATATACTGGACACCTGAGGTTTGTTATTTATTGGTGTTGTTGGCAGTTTACGATATTAACGGCCATTAATTGGATAACTCCCGTAATAGTTATTTGTCCTAATATAAAATAAAGAATCACATTAGTTGCAAAGATAAGAAATATATTCCTCTATTCTTCCTCTCGTTAGAAAAACCATCAAAATTTAAAGTTTAAGACGTGAATTAATCGGTGACTCTAATAGCCAAACGTAAAACGAAGACTAGCACTCAGCAAATCTATCTTACCACTTCCACACAAAGATTAGTCCTTTTCATAATATTCTACAGGTGTGATTGTACAGAATAATCAAACAATAACAATTAACTTTCCTCATCTCACGCAATCTCTCTCTCTAGTATCCACAGTCAGAATTGATAAGCTTGATTGATTTTCTTCATCTCCCAATCAATCCTATTGAACTTATCGCAATTCTCTGATTTTATTGAAAAATTCTTGAGCTGCATCAGCTTTCTTCTCATTCTTTCAGACACCATTTGCTACTCCATTGCTGCTATGTGATCCATCTGTTTTCCTTTATAAGTAGCAACCTCAGCTTCAAGGTTTAAGAAATTGTCATTTGGTTGGAACAAAAATAGGTTTTTTATGTAGGTTTAAGTATGGTCTAACCGAATTTAAGATTTATGTCCTCTAAAATAGAGATATCAATGGATCGGCCCATAGCTCCACCCAATCATGGATTAACCGACTTTGGGCTAACTTAGCCCACTTTTATTTTTAAAAAACTTTTAAAATGACGTCGTTTTGTCAACTAATGACCCAGTTATTGCCTAAGTTAGGCCCTTTTTGACATCTCTACAATGCAATGTGATATATCTTAATATTTTACATCATTTAATTATGATTCAAATATTATTAAGAGATAATTTAATAATGATTTTAATATTATAAAAGGAAATTTTAATTATTATTCTATTATTATAAAAAGAACATTTAATTTATTTGCCTCTTTTTTGTCATCGGATTGGTTTTAGGATTTATGGGTATGGTTTATATTTGACCTTTGGTAAACTCTAGTTTTGCACATTACTAAGGACTTAACCTCCAGAGGCCATAAGAAGGCAGGTTAGATGGTGCAAACTAGCATCACCATCAAAATTGCCACATAAGGATTATTGGGCTTACACGAGTACAAGTTGCAAACCTGGGACAAGAAGACCACTTGAAGAGAACACAACAACAAAACCACAGCTGCCCCCATATGCCTACTCATAAGACCAACACACAAGAAACAACTGTATCTACAACTCACCTGAACTCCTCACTCTACAACCAACTCCACCCTTGAAACAAATTAAAAGAGTAAACTGGATATTTCACCAAACAAATTCCAACCCTGCATTTTGATTCGGAAAGGAGCATGAAGGAGAGCAAATTGTTTTTTTCTGTTCGCTTTCATTAGGCATTTAAAGCTTCACTTCTCGATCAAAAATCCAGCTGAAAGGAATGGTGGGGGCTGCCTTTGCCCTTCCTTGAGCTCTCTCTTCCAGCCTTCTAATTCTTGGAGGTAACCCGCATACATAGTCCTGCGCTTTTCGTCCTTCACCTGAAAGTCCAGTTAAGTCCTCCACTTTCCACCTTCCCACCAAGAACTCTAGTATATCTGCATAGTCTCTTGCAGTATAGACTCCAAGCCGCTGGGCGACAGCTGAGAAGTGCTCAAATAGATTATCATCGTGGCCGTCATACATCAGGTGTGCAGGCATAGAAATCTTCTTCCTCATCATGTCAGCAAATGCCAGGACAGTTCCGTCAGGATCAATCTCAAAGAGTTTCTCCACTATTTTTGTGTAGGCAGTCTCATGGCGCTTCTCATCTGAGGCAATTGTACCACATATTTGAGCCAAATTCATGTCTCCATGCTCCTTGGCTTGTCTCGCAGTGTTCCCATGGGAGATAAAAGTTGCCCTTTCCTGGAATGAAGTGTAGATGAATCCAAGGTAGGGGCTGTTTTCTGTTCGTGGATCCTATGATAAAATTCATTTAAAAGGAATCAGATGAGAAGAATGAGTGTATGAAATTGTGATGGATTATATAAAGAAAAAAAGATGCTCAAATGACTTTCCAATGTGCATGAAGAGTGGGGAACACCCATTTCCATAGCGAGGATGAAGGTATAACCTTATAAATGGTGCTCTGCGACATGAGGGAATGCACGAACTACAATCTGAGGGAAATGAAAGAGTATACAGCATACATATTTTTCATGTCGATTTTAACAAAAATTGTAATCGGTAGACTAGGTTTTCTAACAGATGACAAAGCAATAGCAAAAAGGAATGAAGTATACTAGATGAAACAACTCCCAACCAGCAAGTACAATCAATCTTTGCCTAAGCTTCAAGGCTGAACAACTTTTTTCCCCTGTATGGGTATAAGCATCTTCATTTTGTATTGGTTAATTTGAAAACTCGAGAAGAAAATAATCAAGTTAAGCAAGGATCTTACCATTCCTGACCCAATCAAATATTGAATTGTCTTCTCAATTTGCCTCATGTCCACGCGCCCAGACAAGTACAGATATTTGTTGAGAAGGTCACCATGCCTATTCTCCTCAGCAGTCCATGCTCTTGTCCACATTGCCCAAGAAGTCGGGCTTGCACCTGTTTCATCCCGAACCCCATCTAAGGTATTCAACATAGTTTGATAAGTAGGTAGCGCTTCCTCTGTGATCATGTCCCCAACCAGAACAACAAAATAATCATCTGGGATCTCTTTTGCTCTTTCCCTGAGCTCCTTGACTTGCTCGTCAAATCCTTCAGAAGCAGGATCCGGCAAAAAATCCTGTGGTTGCCAGCACTTCTCAACTGGTTTAAGATGAACCAAGATATTCTGCTCGGCCCAGTCTTCTAGAGATTTAAAGATCTCGATCTTTTGGGGTGGCATTGAATGAGAAACTTGAACATGTACCTCTCTGGGAGGCATAAAAGGCTTTTTGAGATTCTCAACTTCCCTGCATTAAATAGAAAATGTCAGCACTTTTTGGATAACCATTCAAAACGAGTTTACAATGGAGTAGATACTCCTCCATGCATAATGCTTCTATGAGCATGCAGAAACTAAGACAACATATTTTTTTAAACCAGCAAATTAGTCAATGTATCTGCATGACAAATTATTCTCATGTGAACTTTATTTACAACCTAGCACTCCCGTGATCCAGTCGAATGATGAACTAGCCGGAACAGAATTGAAGTGCATATACAGCAAATGTTTCATCGCACTAAAGCACACCAAACTGGTTGAATGAAAATCATAAATTCAAGATTAGGAACATAGCCAGTAAATAACTTGAACTAGTCCCACCTGAGGAGCCAATGTAAGGATCATAAAGTTAACTCAAAGGAGAAAAATAACATCATACTTCATCTTACGAAGATTCCCAAGAAAAGTGCAATATTACAATTGATGATTATAACGTCATTAATTAAACCTGTTTTTCAGTAAAATTTCTGCAACCAATGTAGAGATTAAATGGAAATCAAACCAATTGAGGGCTACAAGATTAAAAGTGAAATCTCAAGTTTATAAAACCATTTTCTGATTAGAATTGTTTCCTAGGTAAAGAAGACCTATATGTTGACAAACAACTGCTATCTCAAGGAAAAAGTCAAGGACTCATCACCTAGAAAATAAGAAGTAAAGAAATCTGTCTTTGAAGTATCCAAACCACTTTTACCAACTCAAATATCGTACTTCAACCACATTAATAAAAATAGGAGTAGGAAGTGAAAAGCAATTCAGCAACCAATGATAATCATTTTTATCTAATGGACAAAATGGAATTTGAAAAAGCACTTGTTACGTAATGGATACTTTTCACAATGGTGATCTGAAAGGAAATACAGAAGAACAGATGACAAATAGAAGATACTGTTCACAATTCTCAAAGCATGTTATGACAGGAGAATTGCGACAAGCTTTGAGAAACAAGAAGACCAGACTAGGATAAAGACACGCCTCACTCAAGGAGTTCAAATACAGACAGAACTAGACAACTAGAGCATACAACAGGTGGACAACCATGCAGCCCTCAAATTCAAGGCATAGAAAGATGTAGACATCAGCAAAAGTCACAAGCCTCTGAAAACTTTCAACCACTTTATCAAACCTTCCGTTTATTTGTTGGTTTATGGATATAATATCGGTGCAAATTATGTTCAGACACTGAAAAACTTCTGAAGAAGAATCCAAATTTTCAAAAAGGTAAAAGCAAGAAGACACAGAAACAAAGAAGGAAAGTGAATTGAATTTTGAAACCTTTTGCACAACGACAATTAACCCTAATGAAAACATCCAACTTGGATTCCAGCAAAAAAGACGGTAAGAAGAAACAAAAAGCCATGGTTGCATAGGAAATCCCACAGACAACAGAACTAACCAGGAAACCACAACCACTGAAAATATTGATCCTAAACGAGTTGCATGCCAAATTGGTTCCATTTAATTTCTGGTAAAACAATAAAAGCCATTTAGTTTCGTCGGTTTCCGATTTGATTCTTCGAAACTGTTTTGGATGCCAAATTGGTTCCATATATTAGTAGCTCAAAACAAGGCCAAACAAGCGTTCTATAAAGTAGGCGATATCTGCCACCAACACGAAAACCACAAGAATTCTGATATCTAAAAAGCAACGAGGAAAACTATAATATATATAATAATAACTTAAAGAATATAACCAGCATCTCTCTTGCTCGGAGGCTAAATGGTTTCGGGTACAAACTAGCGAGAAAACGCTTTGAAGAAAGCAATACTTTTCTTAACAACTCAGCAATAGGACTTGAGAATTCAACAGAAAACCCAAAAGTTGGTAAGGACTGTAGAAATGTGGAAGTCATCTGAATCTTTTCGCCTATAGGGACCCCAGTCGAATGAAACTTGAAGACAGAGAAAAATCCGTTTGATCAACCAAATTTTTTGCAAAGAACATAAAATAAACGAGATTGAATCAAATAATGAGAAAGCAAGAGAGAGTCCGAGGAAATACATTTGTAGAACTTAAACGGAATCAACTAGAAGTCCAGAAGAGTAATTTTGTTTGAACACATGAAACAAGAGGATCATAAGCGAGTCTCGCAACTAATGAAGTTAAACTTAATATCACGAGAAAAAGAAACAAAACCCAGATCCAAGCTGACCACCAAAGTAAGAGAAACATGCAAAGATACCATCTTCTCACACAAAACAATAAAAAGAAAGAAAACAAAGAAGAAAACAGAAAAAGGAAAACAAGGAGCATTGAAGAACACCAGGGGGGAAACGTGCTCACTTGGACCCAGACTTGAGGGTGGAAGCCATGTAGAACTTGGGAGATCTGACGCTGGCCATTGGAGGAAGAGGAAAAGAAGGCAACTTTTGGGATTGAGAGACCAAAGGATTGAACTTGAGAGCCATTGCCTACTGCTGTTTCTGTTGGTTATTGTTTTGTCTTAGGTTCAGTTTTCTCCACAGAAGAGAGAAAGGAGCAGAAAGACACAAGCAGGGAGTGCCAATATGTTTACTGCTAGTGAAACAATGGGGTTTATATATGTACATAAATTCTCATTTTTCTTTAGTTCTACGAATTATATTATATATATTTCTAGAATCTAATTTCCTTAACTTTTTCGAATTTACCTATAATTCTGTCGATAGGAATTTAACATATAAAGTTAATACGAAGAAATTTCACCGATGAGTACAAGTGGAAGACTAATAAAGCCAAGTAAACGGTGGGAAAAGAGGCATCAGCAAGCCTTGAGTTCATCACACCTATGTTCAATACCGTCGGGTTAATGTCAGAGTACGTATTGCGTAGTTTGAGGAGGTACCAATGAACAGTCCTTAGGACTGACTCACCCAATGTCACACTCACACATGTCCACTGTGTTGCTGCTCACCCTGGTAGCTCAGCTGTCGTGTTAAATGATACTTTGCCTTAAAACCATACCACGTTTTCCTTCCTGTCCTTGATTTATGACGGGAAGACGGCTCCGAAGATAGTCAAAGTAGTCACAACCCCTTGTACTTAAAGATTTTTAAGATATATAACACAAGTTTTTACCTAAAAGAGTTCTCCATTTATCATTAGCTTGAAGTTGTTAATTTATTATGAGCCCGAGTCTCTAAATTTTGTGTTAAACGAATCCTTTTACTTTTTACTAAATTTTTAATAAAAAACATATATTTGAATGTTAGAACCCTCCAAAATTTTATATCAAAGAAAACAATATTTTAGGGGAAAAAATCTCAATGCTCATCTTGTAAGTGATTTATCCAATTTTTGGTTTCATATTTGTTGTAAATATGATAGTGCTTCACCGCATGCTTGACTTGAGGGAAATCTGAGCTTAACTTCGTTTTGTAGTTTCTGGTTTAATTGACAAAAAAAGGTCATACATCTATATTACTGTGAATAAGCAGCAAATTTCGTCTTTCTAATACAGTATTGCAGGTATTGCCCTCACCAAGCAACAAGCTCACTCATTTCTGATGGATCATTACATGCCATCTTTGTTCATGTCATTATAAGAGAATAGAAACCTTGTCGTTCCAAACTCACGTTACTGACGTTTGACAAGTCGTGCTGTAACCTCAGGACGTGCTTCACAACTCTACTGACTTACCTGTTAAAGCAAAATGTGTGACATCAGGTCTTATAAAACCAAAATAAAATGATCAACCAATTAATCGTCTATATCTTTCTGGAAAAGAACCTCCATTATGCATGAGTTTAACTACTGCCGGTAATAGAGTTGATTTAGCATTAGACAAACCAGCGTCTTTTATGATGTCCATGGAGTGCTTTCGCTAGTTAATGGAGGTACTAGCGGTAGAACGAGCTATTTCCAATCCCAAGAAGTATTTGGCATGCACCAAATCTTTAATGGTGAATTGGCATCTAATTAAGAAACGCGTAACAGCAGCCATGTCATACTCAGATGAACGTGTAATAAACATTGTTTTGAGTACCGTTCTGTACCGGCCGGTACCGGCTGGTCGGTACCGGCCAATACCGGCCGGTACCGAAAATTTTCAAAAGTTTAGAGATTTTTTTGCAAAATTTTCAAATTTTTTTAAAAAAATCTCCCTCCTCTCTCACCCCTTCTTCCCCCTCTTTTTTTCAAAGTTTTATA